>JAUZST010065603.1:0-22550 GCA_034779995.1 Parotocinclus haroldoi | reverse complement strand
AGAGAGAGAGAGAGAGAGAGAGAGAGAGAGAGAGAGAGAGAGAGAGAGAGAGAGAGAGAGAGAGAGAGAACCAAACATTCTCTCAAGGACAGAAATTATAACCTTTATATTATATCCATATGCTTTTATATCCATTATTCTTTTTAAGGAAAATTACTATTATAACAAATACATACTATAATATATACTATATAAACAAATAATGTGCTTAGGTTCGGTTAGGATGTTTGTATGTAACAATAAAAATGCAAACAAAACATTATGTAAACAAAACATCTCAATAAAACTGTTTTCCAAGCCTTCTTGTGTGTGTGTGTGTGTGTGTGTGTGTGTGTGTGTGTGTGCAAGTGTATGTGCACACACAAGGCCACTGAAAAATCATGAACCATAACCCCTGCTCAAGAAAATATCAGACATTTATTTGTGGTAACGTGATGAAGACGATGTCCTTTCTGCCAGTTTCTACAAAGACAGGATGAATTCAATGGATATATTAATTTATTCAGGTTATATATGAAAAACTTTTTCAATACAGCATAGCATGTTTGGCTGGTAAAATCATTTAGAAAGCATAGTAGAAATAAAGGTGTGAGGGTCAAAGGTCACCTCCATCCCAGATGAATGACTTCATACATCTATGCTTGACCATTGTGGTCATGCAGGGGAGGAAAGAATCAGATGGAGGAACTGATATGCTATACCTGATATCGTGCTGCTTTCCTCAATTCTTTCAGCCGTTATCCCTACACTCTCACAGTCTATGTCCTTCTCTGGCTCTTTTTCAACATTACCTCTACTCTCCACGATCTTCCCTATTTTGTTGCTTCTTTTGCTCATGAATTTACACCTGACCTTAACTATTGACCCTGTCAGAGCACTCGCATTAACTCTACTCCCAGGGCCCTTATCCACACACGAACACACGCAGATACAACCGGAAATAAACCATGCCCTCATGAATTATACTGTATTTGGTGAAAACCAATAAACAATGATGAATTCCCAAAACATTATGAGCAGTTAATGGAATTCTACATATGCTTTGAGAGCTTGAGAACTGAAGCATTCCAGTAGCATAGCGTTGTAGCATTCATGCTTTGTATGACACATCTACTGGCAACAATGTAACAGTACATTTTAATAAACCTACACAAAGCCATCAGAAATCATAAAAAAATGTACTTTTCAGCTGTGGTCATGTCTGTATTAAGATAAAGTAAAAAATGTTCTGATAAATAGTTTGAGAAGTGAAGTATCTATAGCAACATTACTGAAGCTTATCATGCAGTTTATCACGACTTTCCAGTAAATAAGGGCTCTGAATGGACATGTGAACAAGAGGGCTATGGGGTGCATGGAGAAGAGTGATGAGCATTCCTTAGCTGTTCTTTCCTCCAAATATACCTTTCACCTTTTCTTTCCCTTTCCTTCCTTTTGCTTTCCCCAGCTTAATCGCTTAATCCTTACTCTACAACATGTTTCATAAACCTAAATGTCTTAGACACACAACCCCTATTGGCACTTTAGATACCCCCCGCCCCACTTGTGTATTTCATTCGCTCCTTTCCTTCCATCTTTTATCATTCATTGACACACCTTGTACTCATACCACACAGAATAAACCCTCATCTCTTTTTGCCTTACATCTTGCTCACACATGCTTTCTCTTGCTCTTATGATTTCTTTTCTGTTGGACAGCATTTAGATCATGTACTCAATTTCCATAATACAGTTCTGGGTCTGCATTATGTGTACAATTAGATTGTGTAAATTAAACTTTAAGCACTACAACAGCACAGACAGTCAATTTATATATCAATTCAGAAAACTGTATTCAGTACAGAACATGTATGGGTATGTGTGTGAGAGTGTGTGAGAGAAGGCACTTGGGTTGTTGTGACGGCAGTGCCAAGTGTCATATCAATAGGTTAATGACCATTGTGTCACATTTAGTAAGTCACTGATTAGTTGGCACTTCACTAATCCACACACTAGTCAGGAGTTATAGACCGTTCATCATTGATTTTTTTTCCTGCTTGCCTTGGGGAGACAGAGGTAGAGGTTGGGTGGGACGAGCTCACCTATTGATTGGCCCCAGTCTGACCCCACACACCGAATTTGACCTGACCTCCTTTCCTTTTCCCATTCTCAGAGGACAAGGACACTGTATGCATTCTTCTCATTTGACTGGTTGGATGTTCTGCCTCCAGACTGACCAGACTTTTGTCCTCCTTTATCTGCTTAGTTTCATTGACAGATACGTGCCCATATTTACCTATGGATGCTTTTCACTGTATATGACCAACTGATGAAACCACTGAGGCGACTGTTAAAGACATGTTCACTCAAACACTCAATCAACTTTCAAAGTTTGCTCAGTGACCCTTCCCTCAAAGCAGAATAAGGATAAAAGTATTTACTAATTTAGTAAATGTTACTGTAAGTGTATTATGGACTGTGGTAGCCTAGTGTTTAAGGTACTGGACTCTAGACCTGATGGACCAGGGTTCAATTTCCACCTTTGCCAAGCTACCACAGGTCCTTAACCCACCATTGCTTGAACTGTAAGACTGTATAAGTTGTACGTCACTCTGGATAAGAGTGTCTGCTAAATACCGTAAATGTAAATATAAAAGGTAAATGTATTGTTGTCTCAATTAACATGTGCGTCAAACAGTACATATGCTCTGCTTGTAGACTTTTTTAGTCGATTTAGTCAAGTCTAATTAATTCAGTCTAGTACAGCTCGTTAAATAGCCCAAACAAAAATAATACTATCCAGAACGAATGTGTAGAAATTGCAGAAGAAATAACTTTAATGACATGAATGATAATTTTTTAGTCTAAATTATTCGTCAAATGTTACTGAAGTGAACATTTCAGTATTTGACTGCATACCACATTAGTGGGGCATGTTGGCTTCACTACTCTACAGCGCCTCGTGCATTTCTGTAGGAAATCCGTCGGTCAAAAGTGGTACTGCAAGATGGGGCATAAGTCTGCCCAACAAGCACAGAACGCTGTCATACATATTACAAATGTATTATTCCGGAAATTTAATGTCACTTCCGATTATATCAGCCAATTTAGCAACACTCTCAAACTGTGAGATTTCTTTTGCTTGACAGTTTTAAGCGGCTGTTAATTTTCTGAAGAGAACAGAAGTGTATACGAAATCTGTGTTTACCTAACAGGTAACATCACTTGCAAGTAAATAGTTAACTTGGATACATAGCTAGTTCAGTTTATATACTTCTGCATATGACATCTAAATAATACATAATTACATTGTTTGTTTTGAAATACTAAATAAAGTTTTAATAAACCTGGTTATGAAATGACTGTTTAAAGTAACAATGTACTGAGTAAGTGACAACCCATTTATTTCAAAAACAAAAAGGAAAATGACATATCTGAATACCGCAGCAAGTAATGGGTGAGTAGGCATATCTTCTATGCTATGTCTGGAACATGGCCGGAAGCCATCATATCCGGAAGCCACCATATTGTATCAAGGTCAATTTGATCATTTAGCATATAAAATAAGGGCAGAATTGTCTGAGAAATCGATTGCCACAATCAGATATGCAATAGTGAAAGGTTCACATAGAAAGTTGCAACAACAATTGGGAACATTGCCTGTGATGCACAGCTTTTGAACGTGTTCAATGTGCTGTCCCTGGTGCTGAACACAGAAGGCGCAGGATCCAGTCGTTATGAACCCACATGAGAATCACTGGATGATATCATAAGATTCCACGAAGGTGAAGGTTTGTTGTGGATTTTCTCAGCATGCACAGTTTGTTTGAGATAACCCCAGAGATAAAAGTCGAGTGATATGAGGTCAGGTGATCTGGGTTGCCATTCCACAGGTCCTTGATAGCCAATCCGATGACCAGGGAATTGACAATCCAGCGCCTGACAAACACCTTGTCTGTAGAGTGATGGAGCTCCATCCTGTTAGAAATAACAGGGGAAACTGCCACTTTCTGTCAGAATGGATGAGAGCACTGTTTCTTGAAGCTCAGGTAACGCTGAGCATTTAGGACGGGTGCCCAGTATTCGCATCATACCATAAGCTTCACATCACCTACAACTTGGCATCTGCCGTCCAGTGAGGGATTTCTTCACCTAGCGTTCTGGCAGTTGACCTCACTACTGACATAAAATTTGACCTCATCACCAAACATAATGCTCTGTGCGAATGCGGGATCCCATTTATGTTAGTCTTATGCCCAGGTGCAGAGCTCAACACATCTGCAGGGTTATTCTCTGATGGTTTCTGCTGCAGCTGGATCTTGAAGGGGTGCCACTTATTGGTAGGAAGAATCCGTGCATGGATGAATGGTTGATACCAGAGTGTTTTTTAGGCATTTATAAATTATGTCCATCAGTATTCAGTTCCAATCCAATTTCTTGCTGAGGGTCTCAGTACAGTGATTTTTCACATATTTATTATGTCCAAAATTAACTGGGTTAATAATGTACTCCAGGATTCTTAGGTCTAGCCCATTTATATTTTTTTATTAAGTGCAATCGCATATCAATGTCCTTTGACTTCCTGTTCCCTTTTCATCCCACTGGCACTTATCTCATTGCATTGTTCTTACAATTCCTTCAGTCTCTGTCCAGTTTGTCAGCATTCTCCTTTTTTCACTTACATCCTGATTCATATCTGTAATCTCATCTGTGCTATTTCTTGCCCTTTCTTTCTTTTTCTCTGTCTCATGCTCCCCCTTTCCTCACTGTGTAAGCAAGAGAGAGGAGGCTGTTAAACATTTTTCTTCTCTCTTAATTGTTTTGACTTGTGCCATTGGCATCCCGATTAGAGCGCATTGATTTCCTGGTGCTAAGTGCATTGATTTCTACATTTCTTATTGATCTCAGTTCTAAATCTAACCGCACGTTGTCTCAGTGCACACACACAGAACGAGAGAGAGAGAGAGCAAGAGAACGAGAGAGAGAGAGAGAAAAAGAGAATAAGAAAGGAGATTCCTTTAAGGATATTAGTTTAAAGTTGTTTGAATTGATCAACATTGAGAAATTAAATGTAGAGTTTGTGTTTAGTGCATTTTATGTCAAGGAAGTAGATCAATCTGGCTGGAGTTTCTACAGTTTTTGCCAAGCATCCAGAGAAAAAGCAGCCCATTAAAATTATAGGTTAAGTAATTGGACGATATCCTGTTCACCTAACAGAGGAACATATATAGAGAAAGTTTCCTCTCCACAGGCCTTCGTGTCTGACAGGTCATAGCGTAAAACAACTATTTGTTTTCCTCTTTTCTGTGACCACACACCCTGACCGACTACTGGTCACCACTTTGTTTTTGTAAAAACCGAAAATATTTGTGCCTATTTGTTAATTCAGAACTGTAATTGTGATCATGTGTGACATTCTAAAACAGGTAGGCCTGGAATAAAAGCAAATATACTATACACACATTGTATAAGAATATCTTACACAATTACAAAGCACAATATTGTTTCACTGTCTTTGTCTTACTTTTTCAGATTAGTGAAGAGCCTATCCCGGAATTCACAGGTGTGCGCGTACCCTAAACGGTACGTCTGCTGTGGGGTTGTGTAGGGGTCATTGCATCACATTGTTGGAGGATGATCCACTCATTTGATCTCCTCTTGGATGCCATGCCCAGATGGAAGGCACTGCAAGACCCAGAACTCTGGTCAACAAGGTGGTAGGCTAGTAAATTGCTGCTGTGCCACCTGGGCTCCTCAAAATGCAATTCTATTTGGTATGAAGCTTTCAGTTGTATCAAAGACTGTTACTACAAAAGTTATATATTATATATATGTTACTATAAAAGTTATAGAATAACATGTGATTGGCATGCTTTGCAAAGTGGGGTTGAGGGTAAATGTATTTATTACTTCGTTTAATGACGATTGATTGATTGACGTTCAAAGACCGAATTGTTATTGTAGATTTACTTATGTTGTTATAACTACATTGTTATAGTTATTGACTAGATATAATTAAATATTTAGATCACTTCATTTGAGTGGGTTAACTGAAGGCATCTTTTTGTATTTCCAAATTGCTGTGAATCAGCAAATCAGATTATATTAACATGAAACAATATTGCTAGCATTGTGCCATGACAGCGTTTCTAGTTTGGGATTTCAATATTAATACGTTTCTATGCTGATGTTTGGATGATATTTATTGCAGTGCTTTATCTTAAATATAATAAATAATTGGTCATACAAAGTGAAGTAATTCTCATGAAACTCAATTTTGTTTCATATTTTGGTAACAGCTTTAGTTTGTGAAGGAAGAAATGGCATTATTATAAATTTGACCAGGTTGTGACGGACAGATGAGAATTTCATTTTAGTGATGATATTCTTTAGCTCAACAATTTAAATGGAACACATATCAAGTTTTGTATTTATACTACTGTACATTAAAGGTAGCATATTCAACATATTGCTTGAAACTTGAAACAAACAAACAAAGGAATGAATGAATGAATGACGGTGGTGTTGGACTGTATTTCCATGCTGGATTATTACAAAAATCATACACACGCTTCCTTGGTGTTAGTCTGGATCAGCAGTTGTGACATATGGTGGGTATTTGTCAATGAACCGAAGGTTATGAAGAGAGGACTATGATAATAATGTGCAATAATTACTGCAGCGGGTCCTAAACTTGTTGTCAAGCCCAGAGCTACATAAAGGATATTTATTAAGGTTATTGACGAGGTTGAGCTTTCTATTGACAACATGTCAGCACTGATCATTAGGCCACAGAGAGAGAAAGTCTGTGTGTATGTTTGTGTATGTGTCTGTGGGTATATGATAGACAACAAGGATGTGTGTATGAACATATTATTTCTCTCACTCAGAAATGTCATCTGCAACCAGATGTGTGTGTATGGTGGAGGCAAGATGTATACACAATGTGTACAGCTCATAGTATTGTAGTTTTTGCTACTTGATACTGCAAGCAAGGGTGGTGATATAATTGTAAGCTGGTATTGATTGGGGCACCTTGTTATTGATGAGAGAGAATTTAATTCAACCAACTCATTTGTCAACATGACATTGCCATTTAACAATGAACTCTCTCTCTCTCTCTCTCTCTCACACACACACACACACACACACACACAACTTTATTATAAGGCTATATTTGAAATATATGTCAATTGTATCCTATCTAAAACAGCAAGGAATATAATTTGGGCCACAACAACAATACTACTACTGCTGCTAATTCTACTTATAATTTATTACATTCAATGTATTAAAAACAACAGTAATTTTACACTGACTGCTGAAATTTATAGCCAATTATTACAGCCAAAAAGTGCATGGACTGTATGGACATTAGGCCTATACAAGATTTTGCAGTTGTATTATGGGTGCATATGTGTGTGCATATTTTCGATAGCATACAATTAACATATATGGCCAATATAGAGTTATAATGAAGTTCAATTCTGCTTGTATGTGTTTATGTGCATTTGTGCATTTAAGAGTATGTATTGGACCCAACACTATCTTCAGTACACCTTGCTCTTCTCTCTGTGCGATAGACGCACAAAACACAGTATACTCTACAAGAAATAATTGCTTTTGTCTGGAAGGAGTTTGGATGGGGGTCTGAGGAGGGGGTTACAGAAGGACAACTAGTCGTTTCTTCTGATTTTTCCATTTCTGCTGTTCACTGGACATGCGGATGTCATCTGTCAGATTGTGTGTGTGTGTGTGTGTGTGTGTGTTTGTATGTATCTCCATGTTTATAATACATTATGGGGACCAGATATTTCCACAAGGCCAGAATAATCTGACATGTGTGACAATATGGGGACCTTTTGTTGGTCCCCTTGAAATCATCGGGGTTTTTTTTTTTTTTCAAAAGAAACTGCAGACTGAAAAGTCAACATCATTTATTTAGGATACTGAGATTAAGGTCAGGGGTAGGTGAAGGTTTTAGCATTAATTAGCCTCAGTTATCATAATGTCAATGAGTGGTCTTCACAAAGACAGTGTCTGTGTGTGTGGGTGTGTTATGTTTATATATCAGATGGGGCTTAGACCAAATGTGCATGGAGATGTCAAGGGTTTATTATTTGAAATTGTGATGCTTTTGTGTGTTTTTGTGCATCCGTGTGTGTAGGAGGTGGTTGTTTTAACTAAAAGACAATAAGGAAAGCAATCCTCAGAGCATCTGCATTTTTGTTGAGTTAAACAACCAAAAATGTAAAATTCTTGAATGTGCGCCAGTTATAATATTTAACCACAGTGACAGGAGCCTACTTGTTCTCAACAAATCGTTCATATCTCGTCATTAAATAATGTTTCCCTTTTTTGTGGTATGGGCTTCATGATTGATCGATATCTCATTATAAGCAACCACAGGATGAGAAAGAGAGAAAGAGGGAGAGAGAGAAAAAGAGAGACAGAGAGAGAGCTTTCTTTCGATTTTCCCGTATTGATTGCGATGTTTAGTGTATAGATTTTTCTATTTTAAAAATCTATGTCGGCAATAATCTGGAGTGTAAGTGCGCAGCGAAGATTGTAGCTTGCTAGATTGTAGCTTTCTAACTGCCAGTGGATCGGAGATTGAAGAAAAAGAGAGAGGGAGGGAAAGCAAGACATCTACAGCTCTAACATGTCTCCCATACCCCCAATGAAACTTTTGTCACTCACACACACACACACAGAATTGCCTCACTATCGTTACTGAAACATTCCAATGATATAATGCTTACTGTAGCTAATTAGTGCTACCCTACACCTAACCCTAACAGTACCCTCAGCATCCTAATGGAGGTATTTAGAATCTTTTGTTTTTTTCAAATGAAAGTTGCAGTTTCTGTAAAAACATTGGGGTTGTACCCCATGGGGACCCTATCTATCACAGTTATAACACAAACTTTAAACAGCTAGTTTACACACATTGAGACATTTACACACACATTTTGGGAAGTATTTTTTTGCACAAATTTAATTCTGAATGATTTAATCTCAATAATGGCTACATATCCGGCAGTTCACCTATACTGAATGTACATACTAGAGTATGGACAAATCAAGACTTCACAGAGGGAACCCACACAGGACTCCATTAACCATTAATCATTAACATGAACATGTTGCACCCTTTTTGTACATTTTAAAACATTAATAACATTATTCCTTCCATTGTTCTAACTTTCCAGCCTCTTCTGCATTGTCTATTTCACATGCCACAAATAATCATTTTGCCACAATTAGTTTCTGTTTCAGTCTGCAAAATAATTGTCTAAAATAATTGTAAAAATTGTCTATTCTAAACTCCTAATTGATTTATAGGAGCACATGTCCATATCCATATTCTTTTTCTCTCTGAACTGTTCTGTAGCAGCAGAGCAATTGTTCCCCAAGCTGGCTCAAGGATTTCAGTTGATCATTCTGGCATCTATGGACAGTCTGAACCAGAAATTCACATTCTTATTTAGACATCATTTTTTATCTTCTGTTTAATTAGCCTTAATTTATTTCGAAATGAGTGTTCATTAGAGTCTTGGTCCACCCATTATCATTCAGAAATTGTATTTTCCATGTTTATAAGTTAAACAAAACCTGCTGAAATTCTTGTTGGAGATAACATGAAGAGAATAAAGAGCAACATATGCTAGACTAGTGGATTTTCAACTGTGGTCCACCACTATCACCATTCTTAGGCATACATATTATTTTCACTAAGGTGGTCTCAATTGCTAAAAGCCCACCTCGTTGAGAATAATATGTATACCTAAGAATTTTGATATTGCTATCACAATTCAGGACCCCCACCCCCACCCCACACACTATACCTATATCTTACCCGGACCTTAACTTCAACATCGTTTTTAAATAAAAGTTGCACTTCGTAAAAAAAGATGAACCCATAAAACGTCTCTACAAGGTCAATGTCAGATCTTTGGTCCTCACACTGATACGGTAAATAAACTTGACCAATCCTCACACACACCTGCAGGAGTAAAAAGGCGTAAATCAGGTGACGTCGAGTCAGACTGCTACTAATCGATACCCGCAATCATCACAATCATTATAATGAAGAGTAATCAAGTGATCACTGCCGACGAGAGGCAGCCCTAATACAGGATTTGCAAAGGGGGAAAGGGAGAGGGGAGGAGACGAAAGAAGATGCAAGGGAAGGGGAGGTAAAGGAAGAGGGGGTGTTTCAGTGTTGCAGGCGGCGGGGACAAGCGCGCTATTCACACAACCGGCTACTGGAGGCAGACAGAGCGGACAGAACGAGCATCTCCGAATACAGGAGAGAGAGAGGGACGTGGACGCACACAAACACGCGCACCTCCAGCGCTGTCTTTCACACACAGACACACACCCAGACGGATGGCGGGACAGAGCCAAAGATCGGCTTCCACGTGAAACGGGTATCGTGCTCCTTCTTCTCGTTTAGTTTAGTGGTCCAGCGAGGGAGACAGACGATAGGGGAGAGAGTGTGTGTATGCGTGTGTGAGAGAGAGAGAGAGAGAGAGAGAGAGAGAGAGAGAGTGGTTATTTCTTTATCGATTGCTTGCGCTGTAATTACGGGCCCGTGAGGTGGATTGAGTGGACGGTGTGGCCTTACTTAAACACCGATTTAAGTATATTCAATATCAACCTCAATATTTTTAACCAAAGAATGCGGGGTACATGCGAGTGCGCACCGATACGCGGAACAGCTAGAAAAAGACACATTGATAAGCCAAATATTGCCGTTAAACCTTTCTAAGCAGTTATTTTGTAGTCTGCCGTACGCTGAGCTGTAGTAACAATATATAACTAATTGTCTACGCAACTATACCCTAGAGTCGTCCAATTTGTATAGACTACGAGCAACCGACCGCTATTCCGTTCAAACACCTGTGTCGAGGAATAAACCGAGAAAGGGCACCGTACAAGGAGTTTGAGCTAATTCGACGTTTCCGTTGGAGTAACAGCAGCAGCAACGTGGACGACAAAATTAGCTTTAAAAGAGAACAGTAGCTCACTGTTTCAGGGAAGCTACTGTGAAGCTGTCCTGCTATCCGTCTGTGTGTTTATCCGAAATTCAGCAAGCCAAACCAAAGGTCCAGCGAACAAACAGCACAACCATGTCCAACGGACACAATACCAACTACTCAAAGGTAGCATAAACGGGTCGCACAGGCGGCGCGCGCCTTCGCCGTTCTACTCCACCAAATCAGTCTATGTACCAAAGAGCAACGCTGCAGAGTCTTGCTAGGAGAAGAAACCAAAGAGAAGAGGCTGAAGGAGTAGAAGAAGCATCGAAGGCAATAAGCTGTGAAACAAAACTAGTTGCGGATCATGTTCGTTCCTCTGCCGGTGCCGTTAGTGCTGCAGAGAGCTGCTCCCGAACTCTGGCTCAAAGCTCCACTGGCTCTCCGCTCTCCAAACGGTAAACCACATTTCACCCTATTTTTTACTCTTCTTATTGGTGAACTAATAGATAGTATGTAAAACAGAAAGAAATAGCAAATGCAAGCTATTTGCTGTACCTACACCACAGTGGTGTCTTGGTGCAGACGGTGCCTAAATATTCTGCTAATGAACGTCAGTTGTTGGTCAGTGCCAGTAAGGACGTCCGAATGTAATTTTTCCTTGTTTGGTAGGTCTTTAGCATATCCTCCATTATTCTTTCGACACAGTTTCCTATTCATGTCTCATCTCCTCTTCCCGCCGTGCCGTTCTGACTGTTGGCAGCGCGCGCGGCTCGGTCGGGGAATATGCATGGTAATTTATAGATCCCGCTGAGATCAATACACACACAGCGTGAGGAAACGAGGCACGGAGGATAAGAACTTCTCTGAGATAGATGCACGACATACAACGACTTATTTTTCATTTTCACTTTTTCAAGTTGGTTTATTCGTAGTAGCAGTTACACAATCGACATTTAATTTTGTCGTCGTAACCAGTCACGGACACAAAATACGAACATATCCTTTCATGAATTGTGGTGCCCAAGTGTTGGTTTTAGGGGTGGTCAGTAGGGAGGCCGGTGTCTACTGAAGTGTAAATTTATGCGCGGGCAGATGGAGTTAGATAATACGCCATTAAAATCCACGGTTTAAAATTCAAATCAGTCTTGCTGAGTTTAAGGTGCACTCCTGATGAACACGCCCACTATCAGGGGCAAAGGCGGAAATATTAGCATGTCACGCATTAGAAGTGACTTTAAAATTATTTTTGAGTTTGTTAATCGACTGGGGTTCAGGCTGTATTTAATGGCTCAGGCGAAGATGTATTTTCTTTATGATAAGCAAGTGGTAAAATTGGATTGGCCATGTGTGTGCTGGAGAAAGGCCCGCTAAGCTTGTTTGGATAAGTCAGTTAGCCATTTAGTCTAGAGTTCTAGGGTGGTTGCAACTGTTTCCTGTAAGCTGTTGCACTTGGAATCTACATTTATATTATAACCAAGAAGAAACAAGTAATGCAGCAGATAAGGAGATGACCTAAATGTAAAGCTCAAATGGCACAAATCCTGTTTCATCATGAAATGAATTATCAGAGGCCATCGTGGTTGGAATTTTGCCTCAAGTGAGAAGTACATGCTGTTATTCAAGCACAGATTAGAAACAAACAGTTTAAGTGATCTGGTGATGTTTTTATACTCAACAAAGGATCTTAAAATGTATTTTTTGTGCTCATTTGTCATCATTTTCCTTTTGGCCATACCTAGACTGTGCCGATGCTTTCCATATCTAAAGTTAACTAAAACTTCAGCTAATGGAAACATGCGCTTTTGTAGGGGCAGCATTTCATAAGATGTATATAAATTAAGTTTAGGTCCTTTTATGACTCAATGGAAAGGAGTCTTCAAAAAGTTTCAAAAATTTACACACGTTTTTCTAACATGTTACATTTTATGGTAAACATTTTATGTCACAGGAAAAAAGGAGATCGTAGGTCGACTAATTTGTCTTTAGTACTTTGGTACATAGAGGCGAACTAAGTTTAGTAAGGGTACTTACACTGCTCACATAAATAAGGGGATATTTAATTATAGGACATTTCATTTTGAAGCATCCCATATTTTTTGTTAGCAGTATAGATTTGGGTAATTTGCAATTAACACACAACAAATATTAAATCATGGGTTTGAAAGCGCAACCTACTTTACCCTGTTCAGTGGAGAAGCAGAATAAATGTTGTGGTTCTCATTCAGTATGAGTGTGTGTGAACAAGCTAAAGTATAATTACAACTCACTCTCTTTTTACATAGTTCCAGGCATGATGCCGCTGTACAGTGGATTCACTAGTAGCATCATGCCCTTATGGAGGCATTTGAACCAGACTGTAGGTTAACTTATGTATCCAACTGCATCGATAGGTGTTAGGTTATGATTCTTTGCTCTGACTGTAACACATTTTCTAGACTTTGACCCCTCTAATCCTTGCTCTATGCACATGAACAAAGGTACCTTATGTGTACCTCTTGACTTCTCTGTTCTATCATCATGAATTTAATGCTGTGAGTGGGTGGAAATGTGAATAATACACTTTGTGGTCAGTATATTAAGTGTGTGTGCTGAGTTCATATCAATACAAATTTGCAGTTGGATGCTGCATGAGGTATATTTAACCTCCAACTAGTATTGATTGAAGAACGCTGACTTAGCCGTCCACAGGAAGGCTGTGCGTGCTTGGATGTACGAGTGTGTGTGTGTATAGATCGGCTTTGAGCAGGAGTGTTGGTGAGTCCCAGCGCTAACATGATTGCGAATGACAAAATGTCCACCAGGGTTTGTTAGGGACATAATGGGGAATCAATAGACACAACAGAGATGTCAATACAACATGCTTTATTGCATTAAGCTACTTCTCCCATCTCTGTTCCAACGCCTACTCTCTGCCTTCATTTCTCCCTCTCTCTTCTCACTTGTTTACACATGCATTCACTTGCATATACCAAAAAACTGTTCTTCTTTCTTTCTTTCTTTCTTTCTTTCTTCAGTTATATTCAGTTATATACTGATGCTCTTTCTTATAGCAAAATAAAAATGTCCCAACAACTGGATACACCACCCTTCGAAAGCATTGCATTTCCATCACATTTTTCTTGCTACATTAATGAAGTACAGGTGCACTCTGTCTGTATCATACTGGTGCCCTAAAGGCCATGTTGTCCTCGTCCAAGTCTGTATCTTGCTACTCCAGAAAGATGTTGACCTAGGGAGTAAAAGTGTGTAAAACAAGGAACATTTGGGTAAAACAAGACACTGTTAGCATTTTGAACTCATTTTTAATGAGAATATATGAGCAATCATGCAGAAATCTATGAAATGTCAAATTTGAAGGTCCTTTAAGACATATGATGAAAATAACAACAACTTTAATACAATGCATAATCAGTTATTGTCTAACTCTGCAACCACATCACTCTGTATTCATTCAAGTATGACCTGCAGCTTAGCATGTGGCTCTTGAATTTGACCCATTCCTGTCCCTCTATCCCTATTTCCCTCTCAGGTATCCATGGAGACATGCATAGGCCATTACACAGACTACAATAAAAACATGTAGGTAAACACATTCTCTCCCACAGTGACGACCAGCATCAAGCCCATCAGCAATGAAATGGACCTCATTTGGTCGTTGATAGTCTTATGCCTGGTAGGGTCAATAGTGTGTGTGTGTGTGTGTGTGTGTGTGTGTGTGTGTGGAAGAGGACATATGCGTAATAACACTTGTGGCAACAGCATGATGTCTGATTATGATAGGCCTTAAGACATGGAGTAGCTCTCTCTGTCTATCACCCACTCTTCTTCTTCTTCTTTTTCTTCTTTTATGACTTTTATGACACTTAACACTCCTTCTATGTGTCTGGACTTAATTCATACAAATTTTCCGTACTAATTGTTCTGTTGCCTATGCCTCTTAGATTTTTTCTCTCCAAAAACAACTTTCTTCATATACACCCAGTATATAACTTGCATCTACAGAAAACACAAAGTGATAAGATTCCTCATCATGGACTCATGATTAAAGAGAAAATGAGATGGACACCGCTCTCTCTCTTTTAACTTTTGCTTTTATTTGGAAGGGCTTGAAAGAGAAAGTTGGCTATTATCCACAGTCTGGTTGAGGGAAGAATGCAAATTTTCAACTACAGACTATGGTTGAATTGTTGTTGTTCTTGTTACCAGGCATCAAATGGAGAGAAAAGGCCAAAGAAAGATGAAAGGAGTAGAAAAGGAAATAATAAAATGATAATAGTTTAAAAGAAAAACACACATGCAAACAACATATCTTTGTAATGATACATTTAATTAATAATGTTTGCCCAAAACAGCTGCTTGAATTTGATTAATTTAATTGAGTGCAGTTACAATTTGTTATAATAAAAGCTTGATCGAATTCTTACCCTTCCCCTTTTAGCCATGACTGATACATTGCCGTTTTTGGTAGGGATTTACCCAGCCAATTTAATTTACTTCATGAGCCCTATGATAATGAGCATGTGAGTGCATGTGTTTGTGCAGGGGGACCTCAGGGACACATTGCCCTTCCCATGGCCATCATTCAGATTGTCGGAGTTACAGTGAGCGTCTGCGGAGGAAATTTAATATCCACCCCACAATGCATGCGCACTGAACAAGAGAGCATGTCAACAATGCCTAGAGTGCGCAAGCAGGCTAGAGAAAGCGGCATGAGGGCTAGCTTTTAATAAATCTGAGTGCTTTTGCACTTCCATCTCTTCAGTGTTACCGCATCCTCAACCTCCCCCAAACAGATAATGACGCGTACACATGCAGACACACCCACAGAATACATGAATGCACTTTTCGATATTAATACACGCAAGTGTCACTAAACCCGACCCCTTCATTTAAAGTCTGGAATCTGGAGCTGTTGCAGCTTTTTAGTTAAAAAGAAGTGGCCAGAGCATGAAAACTATACAGGTAGTAGCATGAAGTTTTTTAGCTAATCGGAACAGTACTTTTGGTGAAATTTAGACAGTGTCTGTAAAACAGTGTGCTTTTCAGATCCTATTCCACTATGCTAGTAGTATACCCAGTAGTATACACTGTTGTGTACTAATCAACTAGATGACTAATCAATAAGATGACGTTAAAAGATGAAAACATGAAGAACATGATGAACATGAAGTTTGTGTTTAACAGGATTCCAACCACAATTCTAAGGTGATATCTAGGTAAAGACATTTAGGTAAAATGCTTATCCTGTCACTTGCAAAACAATTAATCTGTTCTATTACACAGTGTCACCTATACACATTTCAATTTCACTCATTCTCCTTTCTGCAAAGAAAAATGTATATTAGATTCAAGAAGTATATTGAAGTCTTATTAATCAATGTTGTTAAAAAAAGAAAGAGAAAAGAAAGTTTGTGTTTACGTTTTTCCTGAAAAGAAAAGCGTTCTTTAAAAAAGAGCCAAGAGGTTTGCTTTAGGTTTCTGATGTTTAAGTGTGTTGTACCATTAGCTACAGCGATCTTATGTCAAAAGTATTTGTGCATTATGAAACTATGTGCATATATGTTCTTTATACTGTATGTATAAGTAACTATAGTTACTCCTCTGTACCAATGCCCTTCATTTTCTATGACTTCGTCTTCACCAGTCCTGCCCTACTCCATACACAGAGTGAATATGGTAAATAAGCAGAGGTCAGCTGCATAATTCTCTAAAGAAAAGCAGATTAACCATAAGGGAATGGCGGTTGGAAATGGGTGTAGCTTACCTGACAGGCCAGCTCGCTAATCCCACAGATAAGATAAATAACCATCGCACTGCACAGCACAGAGAGTGACCTGAACCGCACTCCACCCCCACCCCACCAAATGCAGCATGTGTTAAGCTAATAAGGTGGACATCACACACGTATGCATAAACGCAAACAAATTGATTGTTGTCATTTTTTGAAAATTTGCCATTATTTATTTTGGTGTAATAGTTCATAATTGTATCTAAGCATAGTATGTTATCATTGGCAACAGTAACACAAAACTATAAAACAATACAAATTTTACACAACGATTACATGATCTAAAGGATCCAGCACATGATGGGTTATTTGCAGTAAACGATGAGCCAAGTTTCCAAAGAGCTCCATGACACAAAGAACATCATTACGTGACAAAGCAAGCACTGAGCATTCTGCCAGTTAATCGAAACTTTTTATTATGCTTTGAGAAACCAGGCAAGTTTAGTTTTTGCTCTTGATAAAAACATCAAATAAGAAGACATTCCCATTAGAAGTAAACATTGTATAAACAAGTGACAAATGTTACTAAAGTAACCCTAAATGTATGTAAATACAGTGGCAAAATAAGTTTACAATGCATGCATTAGAGTTTGAGCAAGAGCAAGAATGTGTGTGGTTTAAGAGGTACTTTTCAGCTGAAGTGTGCTCACCAGTTGTCCGTTCAGTCATATGCTGCTGCTCCTTTGCCTCCTTTTGTCTGCCTGGTTGGCTGGTGGGGGTCGACAGGTTGACCCCTAACCTTTGCCTCGCCTTTTCCCCTCCCCTCCCTTGTGCCCAGTCCATTCATATGCAAGCGCCCATCACCCCTTCTGCTCTTTTTCACCTGCACAGTGCAGTCTCAAGTTCAAGGCCCAAGTCAGGCTGTCCCGGATATAGCAAAGCAGAGCTAAAAACACATGTACTCTGAAATGAGTTTAACACCCCAAAGCATTGATTTAATGTGTTTATGTCAATGTTTATTACATGTTTGTCTTAGGTCTATTTCTCTCATTAATGTATTTTATAACATAGTACTTTACAATTGCACCTTAAAATGGTACCTACACACCCAGTCAGGGGGAAATAGTGAACCCAGGGGGAAATAATGCTCAAGTAATGAAGAAAATAATACAAGTATAATAACAACAGGTAAAACATAATTATCCAGATATTCACTGCATATAAAGGTAACAAACAAGTCTTCATGCATTTGTCTAATGACCAGGCTTGTTGCTTTTGTTGTCAATGGTTGAAGGTGCTTGCTCCTTTTCTTTAAGAAGTACATTAATTATTTTTGAGCATGCCAGAACTTAGACACTGAGATGGTGGAGCTTGAGTAAAAGAAAATAATCATTTATACTTTTGGAATCTATAAAAACAGGTCTTTGTTACCTTTTCAATGATACGTCTTTTCATTTTCATTTAAATCTGTCATATATGCATGGCATCTTGGTTCTGAGCTTATTGTATCTAAAGACTAATTGCTATTAGAGATTTCATAGAGCACTGTTATCCATTTGTATGCTTGAATGAAACTGTGGACAAATGTTGAGATGGTAAATGTACATACCAACTCGCTCTTTCATGATTTGATGTAGAATGAAATGTATTGTAGTTCTAGTTCCACAGCGTCCTTTATACATGTTACAATATATCTATAGATGCTGCTTTTAAGGTCATACATCAGATGTCAAACAGACAGACAGACAGACAGACAGACAAGCAGACAGGCAGGCTCACACGCGTGCGCACGCATACGCACATACACACACACACACACACACACACACACACACACACTGAGTGATTTCTGTCCTAAAAGCCCTCTTTTCTGGTTCTGCAATTTTGTCCATTTCTCACACTCTTCATGGATCTCTCTCTCTCTGTCTGCTTTTATATCAGATGGCCTTGAAAAGCACCACATAGATAATAACACATAAAAATGTGCTTTTTGGACCACAAACCACATAGTCCTTTACTTAATAGTGTTAGCCCTTAGCATGACTTTTATTTCCTCTGATGAAATTCTAATTTTTATCACTTTAATTTTTAAAGTTCAATTAAATGTGTCAACGAACAGCTGACGTGTATCTGCTGACTAGAGCAGTCGTGATGCATTGTCTCTGCCGTTTTCCACCTCTATCTTTTATTATTAAAACACTCGTTAAAGTGGCAGTGCACTGTAAGGAGGAACATTCTGTCTGTGACTTGCTTATAGAGTTTCAACTGTGTATACGAGGTGACCAAGGACGATCACATCCCTGCCAAAAATAAACAGAACTTTAAAGGGAACTTTCTTATCAGCACCAGTTTACCTGCAGATTCATGGCAGGTGCACCTGAACATGAGGGGATCATAAAGGAAAAGAGTCATGGGTGAGAAAAAAACGTGGCATGTGCAACTTTTTCTGACAGTCATTTGAGTGAAGCTCAAATAAATCAGAATGCAATTTGATAGTTAAACTTGAGAACAACAGAGAAACATGCCTTTCTTTTTTGTTATTCGTCCCATCACCCAAAGAGAAACCTAGTTAAAGCGAGAAGGGTGTGGATGTTATAGACCATCGCTCAAAAAATGAGAAATGACCCAACACCATGCCAAACCCCCTCCTTTTTCTTCTCCTCTTTTCTGACCCCATCCCCCTCTCCTTTATACTACCCCCAGGAAGAAACGAGGGAGGAGATAAAGAGAGTGAACGAAGGGATGGGTCAGGAAGAGAATCAGGGTGGAAAGGGAGGTGTGAGGGGAAAGACAGAAAGCATTAAAATTCATGGCCTTTTTATTTTGCTCACTGAAAATCAATACTGTCTACTATAGATGAGGTGAACAGTGGACAGCAGTGGATGCAGGTCGGGGATGGGGTGATGGAGGGATAGGTGGAGAGAAGGAGAGAGATTGAAGAGGGAAGACAGAAGGGTTGTTGTTCATTAAGTGTAGGTAGCAATAGTGAGGGTTGGAGCACCGAGCTATTGTCCGAGAGGACAAACGAGGGGATACAGGAAAAAGCAGGACCATCTGAAAGAGCCATGTGTAGATGGTCAAGGTATTTAATTACACATAACTTGCTCAAAGATGCTTTCAGTATATAATCATCTTGAGTGCAACATATTTAATAAAATTATTGAGATAAATTTATTTGTCTGTTGGTAAACACTGTTTGCAAAACGATATGGCCTATCGAGGACAGTGGCACAATGGATATGCCACAACCAACAGAGATCTATGACTCGATCCTGATATTGAACTTTAAGGAGGTTCTCTGGGTATTTTTCTCTGGGTTTACTCCCATATTACAAAGACACGCATTAGGCTATTGTTTGCTCAAAATGTTAACAGTGTAAGGTTTTATGGCTGGTATTGTAACCTTGCTTTTGTCACGAAGAGCCACTGTTGCTGATATTATGTTAAATAAATAAATACCCAGATCCACTCACACACTCCACTGAACCCATTACAGGAATGGATACAAATACTGTACATGAAATCATGTGTGTGTGTGTGTGTACATCCTACATATGCATTCTACAGAGATTGGCAGCTTTGTGTACCTATAGAACGAATGCAGTTGGTTACTATGGGAATAGGTGTGAAGGCCTAGGCTGGGTTTTTTTTTTTTTACGTGGGCATAGCGTCATAAATAATTTAAGGAGGCAGCATTGAAATGCAAAGCTTGAGGTGTAGATATGTGGACTGTATTGATGTTTGTGAATTTCATCATCCATTGACTTGCACTGTTTCCACTTCTACCTGTGGAGCCAAAATATGGATATATATACAAGTATATGTATGTTTATGTTTAAATGTGCTTATCTGCATTTAGTCTGGTTTTAAGGCAAGGGAATATTTCATGTACAGTAATTACTTCCAAATTTCAGATGTACAACAATGTTTACAAAAATGTCTTGAGTTCAGTAATAGCCTTCTATAACATGTACCTGTACATACATTTTCAGTGTATGCACATGCTTTTCACTAGAGATTTATGTTTACTATTTATTAATTCACACTTGAAAGAGACTGTCAAGAGTGGTCGAATAGTCCTCACTGCAAATTAATATATATTTGTGTTTCTTATTATTGTTTTTATTTTATCTATTCAAATGTTGTCAAATACTGTATATTATTTATAGTCATAAGTCTGCACAACCACAGGAAAAGGGCTAAACTTTATTTAATGCAGCAGTCTATTTCACTAATTGTTTTAAGTTATTTATTCATTACATTGTGCAGTAATTTGATTTGTTCCACAACAAAACAGAACAAGTTGGGACAGGAAAATGCATATTAAAAACTCACAGTGTTTCTTACATGTACCTTGACTTTTATTTCATTGCAGAGAATATGATATTTAATGTTTTGCCTGATCAACTTTGTTTAATTTCATTATAAATGATGGGCAAAGAAGGCCAGAGGATCTCTGGTGCATAATATCTATAAACAGTTCAAGGAATCTGAAGGAATTTCAGAATGTAAAGGCCAAGGCCGCAAGCATAAACGAAACGTCTATGATCTTTGAACGATTGAGACTCATATTAACCATGTCCAGAAGCAACGTCAACTTCTCTGGCCACTGAGGCATCTAGGATGTACCATCACACGTATCATACAGGACCATCCAGCTATCAGCAATAAGTCTAGAAACCAGGGATTGTCATGGTATGGGGCTGTGTCAGTGCCCTTGACAAAGATCATTTGCTTTTCTGTGATGGGAGCATTAATGCAGGAAAGCACATTGAGTGCATTGAGAGCTGCCTTCAAGACGTCATTTCTTCCAGGGATTTAAATGCATTTTTCAGCATGACAATGCAAAACCACATGCTATTAACACATAATATCAGAGCCATGGATGTGGAAAATATGTTGGGAGGTGTTACAGGCCATAAATGTAGAAATGGTGTTATTAACAAATGAAATGAAGTTTCCAGACAACCATAAAATATGGGTAAAATATCATAATGTGTTTGTGTGCGTAAGTGTTGTGTGTTGGTGGGGGGTGGGGGTCATGTATAGCTGGCACAAATTACTGATTAATGACAATTTGCTCAAAATGTGTGTGTGTGTGTGTGTGTGTGAGAGAGAGAGCGAGAGAGAGAGAGAGAGACCACAATACTAGCTTTTGGAGTCACTCGAAATTTCTTTGCAATAGTAAAATAAACAGAAATTAAGTAACTAAAATAATGCTTACTATTTTTCATAAAAAAACGCTACATTCATCAAACACTGGAGTGGTATTTTATTTGCGTGATTTACAGCTTTGCAGAAGATTAGTATTTTAGCAGGCATTTTAAATATTTTGTTGGCATAATTTTTTTGCAGCGGTCCCCACAGGTGTGCGTGGCTGTTTCAAAACAATTTTATTGTGATCTTACTGTGAAGTTTATTCCACAAGAGCTTAATTGTGCTCTGCTCTTTTACATTCAATCACAGTTCAGTGTATGTGTTCTTTTCACTTTCTCCCAATTTGACATATACAATTCCGTAGTCTTTGGGTACCTATTGCTGTGTGCATGACGGAATACCGAAAGAAGAGGGTGGTAGGCCAGTGAAAATGTTTGAAATACCTGATTTAGTGTATATCCCATAAGTTTACGTGTGTGTGTGTGTGTGTGTGTGGGGGGGGGCACCTGTCACAAAGAGAAATAATGCACAGTACAATTAATAAGGACAATTAATGAGGTAAGATTCAATGCCAGGGGCCTGAACTGCAGATAGGAGTTGGAGTGAATTGCATGCTCACAGGTGTGTTTGTATGTGTGTGTGTGTGTGTGTGTGTGTGTGTGTGTGTGTGTGTGTGTGTGTGTGTGTGTGTGTGTGTGTGT
>JAUZST010065592.1:0-22552 GCA_034779995.1 Parotocinclus haroldoi | reverse complement strand
ATAATATATATATTATTCATATATCCTAATAAATACATCTAATTCTATATCTATATATATTATGTAGAAATATATATCTATAATATATAATTATATATATTTATTATATATATTTATATATTATGTAGAATTAGATGTATTTATTAGGATATATGTATTGTATGTATTTATTGGGTGTGTTTCTCAGACTCTATAGTATTGCCCCTTTATAAGGTCTTTTGCATGCAGGGTGTGGAGCATTGTAATGAACTGCATTTCAGTGACATTCCAGAAGAAGATTCTTTTGTCGAAGTAGAAGTGTGTGATGATTAAGTGTTTGACTCTACCAGCCATCAATTAGCTTGTCAAAGTCACAAATCTAATCATCCCCTAATGAAAAGAGACTACTCTAGCTCTCTGCTTACCCCTTCTCCCACTCTGCAGAAGCAAGCTTAGTGCTTATCGGAAAAAGCTCCGTAATATGCAGTGATAGCTGTTAATTGCGTGCATTGTAAAATAGGAGATTAGTCTCGGTAGCGATTTTATTAGAGGAACAAAGTGGGTCTATTATTTTGCATCAGTGTACTATAAAAATTCAGTCTAAAATATAATATTGTCAGTACATTCAAACAAAGGTCCACACATAATTAAAGTATTGCTTCAATATTTTACTGTTGATTTGTAGCAGACAATAATTTATAAAAGTCTAAAGTCTTTGTCATGTGACTTGACAAAGGAAAGGCTTAGACATTGTACAGATTTCGACAAGATATGTTAATCATTTGGGTTTTTTTTCTAAATAGGCAACTTATACATTAATTTAATGAGTAATTTCTAAATTCTAAACAGATTTCTAATGCTATACATAAGACGATTATGAAACAAAACGATAACAAAATAATCAAAGACTTAATCATAGCAAGAATTCAGTTTTCTGCATGAAACTGTGTTCAGTTTCTGTCCTTAAAGCATCCTTTTTAAAAGTGTGATCATGTAAATCTTCTGTTCTATAACCCTCCCTGACCATTAAAGAAATGTCTTCTAATATATGGTGAGATTTTTACTACTCTGTCTGCTACTTTGTAATTAAACTTGTAATTACACTTTCTTGGCGAGTTGACCAAATTCAGAGTTGTTTTTTTTTTTTGAGAGTTACCTCACTGCATGCTATTAACGAGACATTGCTGGATTTACAGCCTGGTCAGAGCCAGACTGAATACAGTGAGCAAATTACATGAGTTGCAATGTGGTTACTGGTAGCTGGTTCCCTATGGGATGTAGTGTCAAGGTTTACCTGAGTGTGTGATGGACTAGAAGCTTTGTTGATAATAGCACAGCTGTGCGTACACTACCAAAGAGGTGACCTCTGGGTCATATCAAAGCTGACTTGATAGTGTGATCTCTTATTGACCTCCATTGTATTTAAATGGCAATTCTTGTTAGTACTTTCGCTTTCACTTGCACCCCCACCATTTTATCAGCCTCTATCATACATCGTAGTCTTCAGTTCCAATTTATTTTGAAACAAAATGCAATAGGATATTGGTTTATTGCAGTATACAGCAGTATTGCAAAATATTTGCTCAGCATCTATGTATATAGAGAGAAAGACCTTGTGTACAGTACCATAATCACAATATTCCTTTAGGTAATTTGATACTTATTTCAGCTGCATAATTTAGAATGCTGGCAAATTCATTTCTCTTTGAGCAATCTGTTTCTAAACATAATCATTGCTAATTTTTTTCAGACCTCAGCTTTTTTTTACTCCTCAGCTGTACCTGCAATTTATCATTATTCATTGGTTGGCACACTGGTAGCATAGTATGTCTAACAAAGGACCATGTAACTTTCCTGCTGATCTGAATCTCTTACAAGTGCAACGAGTAGCAAGAGTCACTAACCATGGTGTTCAGGGGGTGTGGAATACGTGTCTGTTTGAAGATGACCTTTAACAAAGATTGTTTGTAAGCCTGTAATCATAGATTTTGTATGTCTATGGGACTTCTGCAGATTACCCCACTGCGAGGGCCTCGAGAGGGGGGCACCCTGGTGACAATCCGTGGGGAGAATCTCGGCCTTGATTTCCACGAGATCCAAGGCAATGTGAAGGTGGCTGAAGTTGAGTGTACACCTGTATCAGAGGGATACATCCCGGCCGAACAGTAAGTTTCTCAAAATTTCTACATTCTGCCCCAGTTTCCCCGAAGCACTAATTTACTTACAATTAAAATACTGGTAAAAGTGTTCACTAGCAGACCTTGCATTTGAATGTGAAAATGTAGCTCTGTGTTTTGGGACTTTTTACTATAAATGGGCAGCTGAACGTTAGATAAAGAGTGATGCTGGAGCCAGAGGGGTAAAGAGGAAGTACTCCCTTATTATTATAAATATTTTATTTACATAAATATATACAGTACTGTGCAAGTCGTAGGGCATCATTCAACCCTGGGCCACTAGGCCACCACAGTCCTATGTTTCAATGTTTAATTCAATTTAATTATTACATTTTTTCTTTGATATTTCCTCCCAAATTTTCCCCTTTCTAAACTGTTCTTTCTCTGTTCTTTCTTGATTTATGGTTTAGCATTATTTTAATAACTGATTTATTTCCCTCTCAGTTATGACTGGGGCTGATTATCCCCAGAGCAATCTAGGGAGGATAGTTTTCAAACAATGACAGGCTAGCTTGCATTACACCTTTCTGCCACCCTCACTGTTCAGCAACTTGCATAATGAGCTTTGACTATTTCAGCTGGAGAACTAACACAGAATCACACTCGCCCATTCCCCCCAAGTGATTGCAGTAGTGCCATGCACCCTCCTAATAATGATATTGTGTAATAAGCTTGGTTTGTCACGGTATCAGACAATTACAGTCTGCATTACTTTCTAACTCTAGAGTTTCCTATATGCATCAAGATTGAAATGCAAGGGGATTTAAAGCAATTTTGTAAGGGCACTTAGGTGTAAAATAAAGTTTCACTGTTTTGAGCACTGTGCGCTGTAATATGTAAACACCATTTCAGTGTATATGTACATTTTACAGGATCGTGTGCCAGATGGGTAAAGCAGAGGCCAGTCAATTTGCTGGAAATGTGCAAGTGTGCGTTGGTGACTGCCAGCCCGAGTTTATGGCCAAATCATCAAAGTACTACTACTTTGTGGTGAGTTTTGGAATCTTGATATAATCATTTACACACTATCATATTAAACCAAAATACTATGCAGATATTTATCATGTCCCTGTTATTAAAGAGCTTCACCAATTACAGGCTTAAGTGTAATTTGATTTATTACCTTATAAAAAACAGAGACTTTGATTGTGCTGCTCTCCTTGTATGTTGTCTGTAATGTGATCATAGAGAGGGATTGTCCCATAATGAATGTTAGCGCACATCCTGGGTGGTTGCCCATAAAATCCCTCTTCTATCTCTTTACCACAGAAGCCAATAGAAAACACTTAAATCTTTGGCATGTGGGCAAGTGTTTGAACTCTGTATTGATTTGCGGTGTAATCGCCTCCATTAGCCTCATATTATGTGCCCAATTATCTTTTTTTAATAGCTTTCATTTCTCCTGGGCAATACCATAATTGGATTATGACATATGACATAAAGAAATTTCTGATTGGGAGAATGACAAAGAAGCAAATATAAAAAGCAAACCATATGATCATGATCTTTAAGTTGACTTCCATCTTCTACAGGTCCCCAGACTGCTTTCTCTGAAGCCCAACCGTGGACCCGTGTCTGGAGGAACCATTGTCAACATCACAGGGAGCAATCTGGATTCTGGAAGTAATGTGTCCATCATGTTTAAGGACCAGAAATGCACTTACCACAGGTAGCGTCCAAAATTCCAAACTGTGCAGTGAGGAGACATCATTTACAACATGTAGGGAGGTTGGATGGGCCGGTAGCGTCATAAAACAGCAGGAGCGAATCAATACTGACATTAAGACCAGGCTGAGTTCTTGATCCCTAATCAATAACGACAATAGCAATCACACCTTAGTTCTGTTGCGGCTGCAAATGTACCAGCCAGCAGGAAAAAAAGGAAAGAATTTAGCCTCTTGGTGGTTTGCTTTGATGTCTTTGTCTTTCAGGATTTTGCACATTATTTATTTAACATGGCAAAACAAGTCATGAGACTGTTTGCCTTCACAGTAAGTTTTCTGTAATAAAATGGGCATGAAGCTTCTTATGAATTATTTTTTTTTGTTCAATTGACTTCAAAACAAAAACCAGACAAACCCCTTGACATGCCAATGACAACTGTTCAAGATGATGGCATTAACATCATTTCTGCTTATTTCACTGCACTGCACATGCATGTACTCCTTTTGATATCCTCTGTGTGTGCTGTGACCTTCCCATGGTTACATTGATGTAGGGTGACCCAGTAATCTGCTCTCAGGTCATCCCAATCGCATGTTTCATTATGTTCTTGTTTACCCCAGAAAGCATCTACAGGTAGTATGTGATAAGTGTCCCATAGCTCTATTTTCTTAATAACAATTTAGTCTACCTAATGATTTGATTCCCCATGTTTTATTCCTACAAGGTTTTGGCTATCTCTATAATATACAATTATGTATTTAGGGATCCCAAAGTGGCTTTACACTTTTCCATCCCACATTCATGCACATATTAACTAAAATATTAATATTCTTAATTTCTATGTCTGAGAATCTACCATTGTACACTTAATCTACCATTGTACTTTAATTGTAATGTTTGTTTGTTACTGCAGACGTGGGGGTCAATGGATCACGTGTCGTTCTCACGCATCTAGCCAAGGCTACGGAAATGTATCTGTGTCTGTATATGTAGACAAAGCCCACATTCACAAGGATCTCAGGTTTGAGTATGTGGAGGACCCCACTATAACCAAGGTGGAACCAGAATGGAGCATTTTCAGGTATGTCAGATGTATAGAAATGATTGAGTCAATCTGATTGTCTGTTAATATTGTTGGAATTGTTACATAGCTGTAATGGACAAAGCATTTTTTCAGAAGTTTCTTTTTTACAAAATGTGTGATTTTAAAGAATATGAAGCTAAATACAAAAATAATTGTTGTTTTACTTAAATAATAAAACAAAATTTTAAAAAATGAATCACATTAAATCTCATTATGTTTAATTGCATAATGATGCTGTTAATGGTGTTAGTTCAACTGAGCTTAAAATATTTTGCAGTTGATTTTGTCAATGTCATCAACAATGCTAATGTGCCAGCATTGATGGTTTCCAGTTGCCATGACATGCAACGGAAGACCTGATGACCTGTCTGATTTTTGGACCAATAAAAGTGCCCTTGTTACATTTGGCATCAGGTATTCTAGGAAACGTTTGGCTCCAATAGCAAATTGATTTCTAAAGAGTTTAGATTTACAGTGTGTAACAAAACAGCTTTCATTTTTAACAAATCTATAAAAATACACCATTTTGGGGGACCATACATGAAACTCAAAGAAATGAGCAGTCCACCAATGTCAGTGCAAATAAAGAGGTTTCATAACCGTCATCATCTCGGACAGATCTCATGGCTGAATGCAGATTGGAGAACTGGAGAACATTAAAAATATTAGAAGAGAAACTAGATGTATCAGTCAGACAGAAGTAACAGTGGTTCTTGTTTTCTCACAATATGATTGAAACTGCAAGTAGCATTGACTTCCAAAACCCCCAGTGCCAGTCTGTCAGTCCCTGACTGCGTATGTTGCCCAACAAATGTGAGGATCCCAGGGTTTGTCTTGGCCATCAACTTTACATCCAGTGTCCGAAGCCAGCGCATGTAAATGTGAGCAAATTTTATAGCTTGTCTGTCAGCATTTAACCAGACTAAGCATAACCAAGCATTCTTAATATAAAATTTGCATAGCACCTACACTGAGTTCATACCCAGGCATGCTTGGACTGACCAAAACAGCAAAATAATAGTATACTTAAAATATGATGGGAAATGGGAAATCATATAAATAATTGATATCTTCAAAATGGAAAGTAAAGCGAGGTTACAGTGGTTTTCATGCTCAGCTGTCCCAAATATATAAAGTACACACAAACATATTTAAAATATTTGTTGTGCAGTGACATAGATGTATATCTATTTCATAGTGGGAATACACCAGTGACAGTCATCGGGACCAACTTGGACATCATTCAAAATCCACAAATAAGAGCCAAGTACAACAACCAGGAGACAACCAATGTAAGCTTACCTACAATATGTTTTTGTTTTTTGGCAAGCCAATTGTAAAATTGGATTTAGAAGACTAATATTGCTGTGTGCAATATAATACGGTGCTGTGTGCACCGTGAATCAAATGGACCAGCATAGAACCACCACTGACTAGACGATATTTGCTGGTGGGCAATTCTCAGCACAGAAGTGGTATTGATATGGTAAAGTGTGTACTGGCAACAGTATTTTAAGACACCTAACTGTTTATTAGGTGGAAGGTCAAAAAGTAGAGATTCCATGCACTTTATAAGTTGTAGATGCTATTGGATGATTATTTTGTTTTCCAGTCTTCTCTCGGGCTGGTAGCATAATGGTTTGTAAAAACACCAGTACGGTACTGTATCTGATACAATGCTGCAGTAATGCTACAAACAGTACCACATCACAGTCATGTCATTATCGTTGCATAATTAAAAATAGCCGCTTCTGAATACAATCTGATTCGCCACAATACAATAATTGCAACTTACTACTGTTAGACAGAGTAAGAAAGGACCGACACAGTGATACCCAGGTATGTATTACATCAGTACTCATCGAATTTGGTTCTCGAGGTATTTTGTCTAGACAAATTTGTCACAGTTCTTAAACTTGTATCAGTCGAGTATCAGTCGCGATTCGTTTCTGCCACAACTTTTTTCTTTTTTTTTTCTCAACATCAACTGTACTGTATCCTTAGTGCCAGTAAGTCTCTATCGGTCCTAAAATGGTTAATTTATTTAGAGCCAGCCAAAAACAATACAGGAATTGACTGTTGGTGCATGCACTTTAACATTAAATATTGTATTTTTATTATAATTCTTAGTTTAAATAAGTTATGCTAAGGGTTAACCGGTGTCACTGGCTGTCCCCCTTTCATCCGCAAAGGAACTAGTGAAACACATCATCCAGTAATGGGGAATTTCATTAGTTCTACATCTCCAGCTCTAATCACAACTGTCTTCAGCAATGTCAACGTAGAACAGAGAGCTAGAAAAATAGAGAATACAAGACAAGGAGCGAAACGGAGACTGAGCACATGAAGGCTGAAAGAAACCCCACAGTGGCAACAATGCCCCCATTGCTTTGTCAGGGAGTTAGGAAACCACCATAACACAGCAGACAAGAGTATCTCATTGCCGACCTACAGAATGGACTCATAGATCCATGGGAGGCTTGTATTCACTGAGGCCTGATTGAAAGTCTGCATTAGACAAAAGGCCGAAATGGTATCTTGCTGCCGTATCTTCCACATGAACTCATTCAGCATCTGTAGCTGCGATATGATAAGGCCTTGGCACACTGCTTCTTAAAACAGAGCCGAAAATTCCCCTCCCTCTCATTCAAAACCTCTGAATAGAGTCGTTTGTGGCACTGTTGCACTCCTTTGCTTGTAATAGCGTCTCATAACCAGTTTGGAGATTAAATAATGTGGATGTTGTGTAAGATGCCGCCCCCTATCTGCCAGCTATGGAGTGCACTGATATCTGGAGGTGTGCTAGATAGGACTGAGCACATTTAATATGTCTTAGGAAGCTTACTGCACAAGTTTAGTAAAGAAACAGGTTACAACATCTGCAAGTGGATGTCTGCTTGGTTTACCAGCAAGCTGCAAAAATAAATTGTAGAAGTTATGGGCCTCAATAACATTTATTCAAGCACACTGCAAACAGACACTTGATTGACGTTATACAGAGGCAGTCTGACAGCGACCATATATTTGACCTGTTTTTTTTTTATAACAATAGGAAAAAGTATGTAAGAAAGAATCAGATAAGAAATCAGAGTGAGTGATAGATAAAGGAAAAGAGAAGAGTGATGGTGTTGAGTGTTCGTTGAGAATGGAGGTGAGTGCATTTAGTTATGTGGCAGTGAGTCATCACCAACAGAGCACACATCAGAAAGATGGTGTGTTGAAAGCAGCCATTTTAAAACTGCCAAAATCTAGCACTCCTTTGACAAAAAGGTGTGGATCTACTTATGTTCCAAGCACTGCCAATTTAAGAGGACAGGGTCAAACAAAAAAGGTTTTGGTTAAAATATCGGTGCAGGAGTTTTCTCGGAAATAGCAGTCAGCTGCTCTTCCAATAATGTGCTAACTTACAAGTGGGAGGCTTGTTATTTGAAAGTTTTGATGTTTTTTAGTGCTGTACATTAGCAGGTGATGACCAAATCTACATGTTTACATGACATAAGGTCATTATGGGAGGCGTATAATAACCAGTTATGCTTTTGTGCTTTTATTCAGTCATCTGTTCAGGCTATGATACAAAAATCTAATGCTTTACAACATGGGTCACAAATGGCTACTAATTAATAGCTATTATGTTGTTTTAGCCATTAATTACCTATAACCACCTTGTATCTACACTCATTGTCTATTTGATCAGTTCATATTGGATGTACAGTTGCAGACCCTAATCTATTTGTTGCTCTTCATACATAGTTACCCCCCTAGCAGAACATGGATTATTTGGGTAGTGGGTCATTCTTGGCACTGCCGCAAGACTGACATTGTGTGTCGCTAATGAAATTGTAGCATACTAGTGTGTGTTGTGCTGGTAAGAGTGGATCAGACAATGGACAGTGTTTATACATTACTGGACTAATAATAATACACAAACCACAGTGTCCTGTGAACATTGAGAATAGATTAGAGGATGACACAAACTCTGCAGTAAAAGATGAGCACAGTATTTAAAAACTTCAGTAGCAGAGGTCTGGTCCCCTCGTACCAGCACTACACACATTGACATGCCACCACCATTGAAGAACATGGTGAAAGAATGTTTACAATCTGTGTGTACAGCAAAGTATAGGCTGCTGTCTATAATTGGAGAGTCATAAAGTAAGTGGAACTTATCAAGTAGACAAAGTGTGTAGAAACAAGATGGTGGTTTTAATGATTAATATAAGTTCTATCACATAGATCTTCTCTATTACTTGTGCCCTTATTGCAATGTGTAAGCAAAATACAATTGTATTAAACTGTATATTTATTTATGTTACATTTAGTCCACAAAATGGCTTGAGTAAACATTTATCTATGCTACATACAGCTGAACTTTAGCCAACCAATACATCTTATGTCTCCTTTACAGTTTTGCCAGATTTTGAGTTCCACCAGCATGTTGTGCCAGGCCCCAGCACTGCCTGGTGGCCTTAGCAGACAGAAGGAGGTGGTAGAGAAACCAGATGAGTTTGGCTTCATCCTTGACAACGTGCAAGCTGTCCTGGCCCTCAAGAACATCAACTTCTTCTACTACCCCAACCCAGTTTTTGAGCCTCTTAGTGCCTCTGGAGTACAGGAACTGAAGCCTGGTTCTCCAGTTATTCTAAAGGTATGTTTTGGCTATATTATTGAAAGTCAGTTTGTAGCTTACAACTGGCAAGCTTAGCATGGTTTCCAAATTTAGTATCCAAACAGTATACATAAAAGTGCATCATTATAAATGAAACAATTTAATACATTTTTTATTAAGCAATTCATTACCTACAATGGGCATTTCAAATGTGGTCAAATTGGCATTTGCATTCGCATTGGCAGTGTCATTTGTAGTTTGCAGCTAATAATTATGTATTTATACATTTTTCATGCATATATTTTTGTACAGGGCAGGTGCAGGTTTTTAATAATTTACCCTGGTCTGGTTAAATCTGCTGGAAATAGTCACACCTCACATTCAGTGCTGGAAAATAATGGTGGCCGCACAAGATATTGACAGTTTGGAGATCTTCACTTAGGGGTGTACTCATTTTTGTTGCCAGCGGTTTAGACATTAATGGCTGTGTGTTGAGTTGTTTTGAGGACATGTACATCTTTATACAAGCTGTAGACTGACTACTTTAGGTTGTATCAAAGTATCACATCTACATTGTTGTCCAATGAAAAGATTTAATAAAACAAAAATTTGAGGGGTGCACTCACTTTTGTGAGAAACTGTAGATAAGTTTAGATAAGATGTACAGAAATTACAGTGTGTTCTTGTTTATTTAAGACAGAAACCAATGTTAAATGTAACGTGATAACAGCATACAGTCGAATCCCGTTAATCGGACCACATCGGGACGCGATCGTTTTGGTCCTAATAACCGGCTAGTTCGCTTAAACGAATATGTTACAAGACGGGACGTGCTATAATTGATATAACATATTAACTGTTTATTAAATCTTTATTGTGTGATTTACACATATAGCAAATGCACAAACAAGAACTACTGTTGCTTATGAACTTTGTTCATTGAAAAATAAATTTGCAAACAAGTTTTTCGAAACGATCTACAACACAATGTATAGATGTATAGACTCAACATGCGAAGCATAATACTGTAAAAAACAGTTCTTATTTTTCTTAAATTTCAGTCAACGTTTGAAGAACTGTGTGATCTGACGCGTTCTCTTGACGGACTACATGTGAACAAAAAAAGTGGTGGGGGTGTTCCCCTCCTGCTGGTTTTTTGTCAGCACAACTATTCGGATTTCCTGACCTTTGATAAAAGCATAAATTCTCCTGGGGAGCCCAAAAATCCTCCCATATCTCGCTGACCTGCTTTGCAGTTTCTAAGTGGCGACTTGTGGCTTCTTTTTCTTATTCGCTCTCACGTTCTTTTGTCCAATTAAGCAGAATTTTGGTCCAAATAACCGAATAACATTACACGTATATAACGGGATTTGTTTTGGTACTTTAGGATTTGGTCCGAATAAGTGGTTGGTCCCATTAACTGGATTCGACTGTAGTCCTAGTAAGCAAGTTCAAATCCTGTGATGGCCTATCAAAGCAAAATGCCTTTTTTTTCTTTTCCACACTTTTTGTTTGTGGTTATATTGCCACCATACGCTTACAACGTAGGTCTGTTTTTATATAGGATCAGTCTCTAACTCACATTTCCTTTCAACCAGAGAAGACTACTTTGCTTACTGCATGTGATTACATAGCATTAAACAACGTGCAGAATAAGATCTGACAAACATGCATACCATTCTCTTCAACATCTAGAATAACCAAAAACTATTTCCAGATATGCATGCAAATTTCCATTGCTCCAAAGTTCAATTCTGATGTTTGTGTGCCCATTTTTGTCACCTTTGAAGCTCTGATAGGCCTGTGCTTATCAGCAGGTGCACAGTTTGATATTCTCATAACCATTCTAAAATATTTGGTGACTTCTTTAACCTGTTGATTTGGATAAGGTGGGATAGTTTTCACTGCACTTTCGATGCTCTTTGGACGATTTTATTATTAATGATTTGCAGTTTGTCCCTCTTCAGGCCGCTGTCAGTAGGTAATAGCACTGGTAGCACCCCACAAGTCTTGCCTTTGCTCTGACCCAATAGTATGGCTGTATCAATTTGGCACTTGTTAAAGTGACTCACACCTTCCTATTACTCCTATATCCAACGCATGTCGACAAAAAAACTCAGCCAAGAAGGAGTTGTTTGAATCAACTGATTTCACCAGACAGAAAGATCAAACCGCTCCAAAACTTGTATAATTATGACAGGTGTGGTCTGATTAGAAACTGGGTCTTGTCACAAAAAGACATAAAATGCTTCCCCTGCTGCCCTGTAAAAGGGTCTCAGAGGGTACTTTTGGGTAGGGTACCTCTTGATGAGGGACTGTCGACTGCTAGACATGCCTTTACAAAACACTAAAAAACATTCAGCGATATGTGTTGCCTCTTATGGCTGGGCCTTACATCTGGCATTTTTAGCAGGATAATGCTCACACACACAGTAAGGATTTGCCAGGAATTTCTCTGCCAGATTGCAAATTTTTTGACCTCCCTGGTTTCTAAATGTATTGCCAATCGAGCAATGCAGGCTTTTCAGACATCTTTAGGCAAATGTGCATGGCCTGACATGGTTCTAAAGCCTCCTCTCAGAATTTGATATATAACTTAAAAAATTAATGCCAATCTTATGGCTTTGGCTCTAATATTGTAATTACTTAAAATTATCCCTGCATTCACACAAAGTTCCCAACAACTCCCCAAACTCCTCCTTTTATCATTATTTTTCGTCAATGACTTAAAAAACAACAACATTTATTTACTATAGGTGAAGACTTGAGTGTGGGTGTGAAGGCTTTGGTATGTTGAAGAATATGATACCTCCAAGGGTGAAACTGTTGCAGAGGAATCTCCCATATTGTTTGCCAGAAGGCAGAAGAGAGAAATGTTTCCTAAGGGGCACGAGGGTCATTCACTATGCTCTTAGCTTTGCAGATGCAGTGTATGTGATAAATGTAGGACTGTGGCGCAAGAGCTAAGGTCCATAGTCCACTACCTGGCAGTTCTTAGCCTTGAACCAAAACACATTGTTTGAACTGTACATTATTAACGAATACAATGAGAGCTTCTGCTAAATGACTAAATGTTAATGTCTATTATGTGGGGTGAGAAAGACCCCAGTGATGATCTGAGCAGTCTTCACTATCCTCTGTAGGGTATTGCAGTCCAAGGTGGTGCAATTTCAGTGCTGCACTACTCAGGGTGCTCTCTTTAGTTTCCTCTGTAGAAAGCAGCGAGAATGTTTTTTTCACTCCCTGGTAAAAATACAGACACTGCTGGGCTTTATCACCATCGAGTTTGTGTTTGCCCAACTGAGGTTCGCCACCAGACCAAGGAACTTAGTGCTCCTGACAGATTCCATACTGGAGGCATTGATTTTCAGTTGGGAATGGATCACCACAGATTACTCTAGACTAGACATTACTCTGTAAGTCAACAATGATCTTTTGTTTTGTCCATATTAAGAGATAGATTGTTGTGTATGCACCAGTCCGAAAGCCTCTCTATCTTCTTACTGTTTGTTGATTCATCATTCTTGATGGTGATCCCCACCACAGTCATCAGCAAAAATGATCATGGGTTCAAACTGTACTTTGTGGCACAGTCATGAATCAGCAGCGTGAGCAGCAGTGGACTGAGAACAGACAGAGTTCTTACAATCTGCATTCTCCTATATGTGTGTTTCTTGTGCAGTTGGTTGAGTGCCATGTACAGGGTAAAGTAGATAGCATTGGCCATTGAACAGACGGGGCAATTTTCAAACTGTATGTAATCTAGTGAGATGAACAGTAGGGTTTTGATGGCTTCCTGAGGAGGCTCTATAGCATAATATCAGGGATTAAGGCAGAATACTAGCAACTTCTTCAGCACTGGAACAATTGTGGTGAACCTGAAACATACTAAGACAGCCACCCTGCTAAGGGAGATGTTTGTAAGAACATCAGCCAGCTGATTAGCATATTCTTTAGGCACTTGACCAGGTATGTTGTTAGATCCACTAGCAATGCTTTTACTTGTTAAAGAGTTTATTTCACTTCAGCCAAGGCCTGACTGAGTGTCTCATTATTGGGGGTATGAAAGGTCTTGCATGTGATTGTGGAGGTATCACTGTCACATGTATGAGATGTACTGCATTTGGTGATGGTCTGATTGCCCTTCAACATTGTGCCACAACAATTCCATGCATCAACATTGACAGTGATCCAAAACACAAGGCCATGTCAACCCTTCAGTGGTTACAGCAGAAACTAAGGAAGGTACTGGCATGGCTAACACATTTTCCTGACTTCAGTATCATTGAGTCACTTTGGACAGATCTCAAATGTGAAGTTCATGAAATACAACACAAAAATGTATTGGTCCTGGAGACATTATTTCAAGAAGAATGGACAGCTGTACCACTTGAGAAGGTAGAGAGCCTTTTTAACAACTATCACAAATTACTAGAAGCTGTCACTGAAGATAAAGAGGGCATAGGCTGTATTAAGACTAACTTTTTCATCTCTGTATTTTCTTAATTGCTGTGTTTTGATTCATTTTTGTGTTCTGTACTGACACCATATAATTAATTTGAATCCAATTGAAATAAGTGTTTTTGTCGGAAAATTCATGTTTTATTTAATGAATGGTACACATCTTACAAATGATTTGTGATTATGCGAAACTTGCAGGCAGAACTATACACAGATCATCCCAAATATAAAACCCAGACTGAATAACATATACTGTTGATTTTCTTGTGAGTCGCTAAGCAGATGTTTGGGGAAATAAGAGTGATTGTACTTGGGTGTGCCAGTGGCCATAGTGTGAAGGAAGTGGCTCAATCTGAGGCGTAATAAAGTGTATTAGCAATGACAGAATCAGAATTGTGGCTAAAAGACAAAACTGATATAAATAGATAAATATTGATTTGCTTACAGGCAAGAAGTGCCTTTACACAGAAACAAACAGTACAAGAACAACAGGTGAACTGCATACCATAAGCATATAGAAAAGAAAAGTCAAAAAGCAGCGTGTTATCTGGTCAGATTAATTTCGTTTGTGCCTGCCGTGTTCATTGAAGGCCTCAGGAAGCCTTCAATGGGGACTGCGTGCAAGGTGTGGTTTAAGCTAGAGGACGTTGAATGTTATGGGGGTGCTTTAATTATGTGGAAATGGGTCCTTTGGTTGAGGTGACAGTACATTTGAACCACAATGACAACCAGGTTTTGACTTTTGCCAATTATCTTGCTGAGGAATATAATATTGCTATCCTTGCATTGCAAGATGACATTTCTTGCATTCACAAGTTGCAAATGTATCTGACTGGCACTGTGACCATTCAAATGAGGTCACACATCTGGACTGGACTGCAGAATTCCCAGATGTGGATTTTACTTGAAAATCTTTGGGACCACTTGGAGCAAAGAGTAAGAAGTTAAGAACAAGAATGACTGAACATTGATGTCACCCACATCCAGAAGTTATCCAGTCCATAGGAAATCAAATCACAGCTGTTATTTGTGCTGTCGGGGTATAACACACTTTTAGGTATGTTTTAGTCAAATAAAACTGTCTGGTGAGCTTATTAGGGTGGTAAGTGCTGCTTAATTGTTAATGAGCCAGTGTACACCATGCTAAACTTTGGAAAATGTGTTAGATCTGATTTTCTTTTCTATTGTTTGGATGGTTTGGGTAAAGTTAAGTTATCTTAGCAGCTATGCTAGCACCCTGAGTTTACCGATAAAGTTTTGATTTTGACTTTAAATTAGGTACTCACTAAATCACATGAGATGAATTGTTCTAAAATAAGCTTTTTGTTGATTATTTTAGCCAACTATAAATTCAAGTGCTTTCAACAATAAAGTTGTCTATGCTATAATACAATATAGATTTTACTAAATTCATCACCTCATCCAGCATTTTATTTATTATGGATTTGTAACATTTATTATGGAACACATCCCTTTTGTAAATCAGGAGAACAATGCAAATCCATGAATACATATACTGCCTTATACAGTGTGCATTTTTGGTGCTCTGAAATAGATTAATTGACATTATTGCTTTTGGGAAAAAATGCTTTGTTCTTGTCATTTTTATTATAAGGTTTCTGGAGTGAACTAACGTAAAAAACTTGCCCCACATCAGTCCAGAACATCTTCATTTCTGTGCATAAGTGAGTCTTCAGGCTTCGTTTTGAAGTGTTGGCTTTTGAAATATAGAGGCAATGACAGAATTTAAAGCATTTTGGCAGGTACATGTGGTCAAAACAACCTGCTGAAGTTCACAATGAGCATCAGAAAGTTAAAGTTGATTTAAGTGATTTTGCACATGATGCACTTGTTAGATGGACATGGTAATGCAAATAAAGTATTTTAAAAAACTTCTATTTCTTATAATTGACATCCAGGATAAAATTATATGATTTATGAAATTATATAATATTTGAGTTCGCTCTGAAGTTTCCCAAAGCACTTGTGATCATTCAGGTTATTCCACAAAGCAGTATGTGACATTCTCATACATGGAGATATTCCAATGATTTCACATGACAAGGACAATTTTTCGTACAGTCTCGTACAATCAAAGTGAGCCAATGACTTAACTGACTGTCACTATCTGGTGATTCTTCGGTTATTGTTTTGTTTAACTGCCTTATAATTTATTATAAGCTAACTATTCAACTTTTATATGACACACTTTCCTGTAGAATCAATGTAAAATAAGACATGTTTACCCAATTAAACACAATCAGTTAATTTGCACCAGTGTCAGGTCTAATCTGCTTTCTCACGTGAAATACTGGTCCTGTTACACTTATTTTCGGAATAACATTTTAAAAACTGAAATAATAACTTGTTTTGACACCACTGAATTTAATAGGTTGCAAAACCAACAATACTCATTCACATCCTTTGAGTACAGTACATTTGGCACACAGTAAAATGCAGACAATAAACACGGCGATGATGAAGAAAACTAATTTTGAAAAAACATTCTAAAAAAATAGTGACACACTGTACAACACAACACAATGTAAGAAAATGTTTACTTACATATGTATATGATACAGTGATTTAGTACACATAACTTACATTACTTTGAATTGTACCTCCATATGTACATAATATGTAGCTAGGCAAATTTATATTTTCCTACAAAGAGGTACACCTGGTAGACATTTATTTTTATTTTACTTGTTTTATTTCATTCTCCATGTGGTAAAGCAATCATATAGGATTCAAATTTAGAGTAATCTACACACACACACACACACACACACACACACACACACACACACACACACACATATATACCTAGAGCAGGTCTCCTTCTGTGCAGATAGCTTACGAGAGAGTTCAGGCAGTTTACAGAAACATTTAGGAGCAGCTCCTGTTTCTAGAACACATCCACACACACACACACACACACTGAGCAATGTGATATATGCTTAGGTGGAAAAACCTGTCTCATTTTTATCAAATACCCGAGCTATTTTCCATTCTGGAGGTTCAAGGTGCATCCCTGAAAGCTCCTTGTGAAAAACACGGTTGACCTTCTGGAAGTTTCTCCCATTTGCGCACAGGATATTTGGAGCTCTTACCGAGGCCCTTCTCCCCTGATTATTTAGCTCGGTGGGGCGGCCAGCTCTAGGAAGAGTACCGGTTGTTTCAAACTTCTTCCATTTAAGAATTACGGCGATACCTCTTGGCCGCTCTTGAGAACTTTCGGCGCAGCAGAGTGTTTTCGTAGCCTTCCCCAGATCCGCGGCTCCACACGATCCTCTCTCTGAGCTCCACAGCCCGGTTCTTTCCTCCTCGTGGCTTGGCTTTTGCTCTGATCTGCATCGTTAGCTTTGAGGCCTTCTAAATCGTGTCCGATCTACTGAATTTACCACGGGTGGATCCAATAGAGGTGCAGAAACCTTTCGAGGGAGAAACGCCCTGCAAAATTTCGATTTTCGATCTCCACATCAAGCATTTTACGTTTTGTGTCTGACGGCAGATGGATTGTGTTAGCGGAGCTGGGAATATCTTTGGACAGGTAAACAGGGGAAAGGGATTAGGGTCAAGAGGCTGATCAAGTTTCTTGACTAATAAATAAAAAGCGCTGGTCCGATTCATTCATTCATTCATTCATTAAGCGTTCCCTTGTTCCCTTCACGTTCAGCTTCTAAGCTGCACCGGATACGGGTGTCTGCCAAACTCGAACTGCAAAATGTCAATTTAGCAACCTAGTGAGTAATAAAACTGGCAAAACCTTTGTATTTCAGCAGCTTCCAGGCTTCCCGTCGAAGACCTCAACCATTGTGTGTTTGGATACGAGGGCGCTTTCAGCACTTTCTTTCTTCAAAAACACACAAACACGCACCGGCGCTGCCAACCGTGCTGCGTCCCTGGCCCTGTGATTTGTGGGTGTGTATCTGTGCGCGTGTGTGAGACCGTGTGCATGTCAGCATCTATTTCCCCTGAGAATGCAAAACCGAAGCCCTGTGGTGATTTTCTCACACACTCATACATGTTTATACACTAAACATTAGCAGTGGCCAGTCTATGGGAAACTACGTTCTCAGCACTACCCGCATACACCGGGTGTGAGTGTGAATTAATGCCCTAATGTCCCCGTGTGTGTGTGTGTGTGTTAGATGATGCCTCTACTTTCCACCCACAAGCTATTTCAGTCTGTCGAACAACAGCACAAAGTACAAACACTTATTTGAATCTTAAAGCCTAGGTTTCTGTTCAGACGTACCCTACATTAGTATCATTAGTATACTAGCAGTTAAAAAGGGTTTTTTTTTTTAAGTCCGTCTACCGCCCCTAAATTTGACCATTTCTCTGTTCTTAGAAGGTCTGACCAGTTCGTCGCACCGGGAATACGATGTTCCCTGAACGTTCTCCGCTTTGGCGGCCACTTTAGAAAATGCGCCTTGCTGGGACCCCTTCCCCGCTCCCCCGCTCCCCCTTCCCCACCGCCCCCGAAAAGTGCCTTTATCCTTTCAACAGAATCAACAAGGTGCAGGAAACATTCCTGAGAGATTTTGGTCCATGTTGAGAGATCTTCTGGAAGTAGCCCACAGAAAATGGCTGTGGGGTTTAAACCACGCCCAGTAGGTTGTTTGTGTAATAAAGGGGTGTCCTGTGACTTTTGAATCACCCTGTAGATTGCTGCAACGCTCTTCAGGCTGGTCTGGAGAAGTCCCTACCAGCAGAACCAACTGCAACTGATTCAGGATGAGGCAGCACGCCCGGTTTTAAACCTAGCCGTGTTTTGTCGCGTCACCCCACTGCTGAGTTCACTTCACTGGCTCCCTGCATCAGATACGAGTCCCTCGCGTTCGCCTACTTAGCCAAAAATGGAAGAGCGCCATCCTACCTGAAGGCTCTAATCAAACCATGCTTTGTACCTCGAACTCTCAGGAATACAAGCTTGGCTCGACTGGATCCTCTGTAGAAGATGAAAGGAAGACGAAGACGTCGGGACTCTTTTCCGTCCTGGCACCCACAGGACGCTCCAACGGCCGAGTCTCTCTCAAAAACTCACCTCTTCACTCAACACTTAAGTGAATACTGAAAAAAAAACCAGTGTGTTGACTGGACCTACTTCAGATCCTGTGTTCTTAGGTTATCGGTTCCCAGCTAGCACACGACCTCAAAACAAGGTTCATATCGCGTCCGTATCACGTCGGTCGGTCCAGAACTACTCTCGCACGTGCGGTGGACGTCCGAAATAGTTTCACTGTCTGAACGTCTGTCAAGGACCTGAGTTGGACGTCTCTATCCATTTTTTATTTTATCTTATTTATATTTAAATGGTTATTGTATTGGGTTTTGTATACCCTGCTGAAAAAAAACAAGCACTGACCAGCATCAGATCCATGCTGGTTTAAGCTGGTGTGGTGCTGGTTTTGCTGGTTGACCAGCATAACCTTGCCGGCAAAGCTGGTTGCCCAGTATGATCTTGCTGGCTTTGTTGTTCAACCAGCACGTACTGGTCACCACCATCAAAAATCCAGCATAGATCAGCATGCGCTGGTCACCAGCATCCCCAGCAAAAGCATGTTCAAAACATCAACAAACGCTGGTCACCACCAAGTCCAGCTTCATGCTAGTCTGGTTTTTTTTTTCAGCGGGGTATGTTTTAAAAAGACGTCACAAAAACTTTCATGCTGGCTTCTCTGTGGACGTCTTTTGAACGTCTTTCGGACGCGTCTTTGCTCAGTGGGTTTTTGTACCGACATGAGGTTTGGTCTATTAGGAAGAATACGAAGCGCTTTTGGAAGTCGTTCTGGATCAGGACGTCTCCTAAACTCTGTAGATGTAAAGTGTAAAGTGTAAAGTAGGCCCTGCTAATACGCAGCATTTCTACTATTAATAACCCAACGTTTATCGTGGTTATCTCAAGTCCAAAACAGTAACTGGATGATCATCTGTTTTCGAGTAATATGTGCTCATTAGCCATCCAAACAGCAGTTAGCATAATTACTCTGGAATGTAAACAAACGTTTCGTGCTAGCATTTCCTGGTTTTGGATGATGCAGCACTTAGCATTTCCGTTCCCAAACGTATTCTTTTTTTTTTTTTTTTTTTACTACTCAACGACAGTAATGAAATACTGCCGTTGCCTCTGATTGATCGTTTAACATCTCTGGGTTCGTCCATCTCTGTTAGCCTGGTCAGTTTTGTACGTTAGCCACGTAGCGGTTGAAGAGCTACCAAAGAAATGGCTTAATGATGTTAGATTTGTAGAAATCTATAAGTTTTGGCTGTGTAAACAAGCGAGATGAGGTCGTTTAAGTTCTTACTATAAAATGTAAGCACAGCTATCATGCTAGCACTCCAAGCTAAGGATGTTATAGCGCTTTAACTAGCATGTAGACAGGTTAAGGTCTTGTAAAAAGTAAAACAAAAAATCCTTCAGGCAATAACTTACTGTCTGATCAAAACGTTTAGCATCGTATGTTTCACAGGGCTCTATTTATCCTTCACTTTAGCGTAAGCGAATCGCTAATTAGCCTATCGCTTATTAGTATGAGTAGACTACAAAAGCATGACTTCTGACTGTTTTTATAAAAAACTTGTTGTTTGTGAGCTCTATAGGAACCTGAACCAAGAGTTGTGTGTTAGTTTAAGTTGTGGCTTAGTGTAAAATGTAAACACAGCTATCATGCTAGCCTTCCTAGCTCAGGATAAAGAGCTTGTAAACAGCATGTAAACAAGTTCTCTTAAAAAAAGTAAAGGCTTCTAGTTATATTGTTATATTTCTATAAACCAGCATCTGATCATCATGTAACATGTAACCAGGCTATGTTTATCTTTAGCTAATCGCTAATTAGCATCAGCTAGCAAGCCATTCCTAATAAGGTTGCATTCTTAGAGCTATGATTTTCTGTTTGTTAAGAAATTGCTGGGGGGTTTTGTTTGCTTTTCTTTAGCTCATTAGCAACCTGAACAGGAGTGATGTGTTAGTTTTACTTCTAGTTTACTGTAAAATGTAAACACAGCTAGCGCGCTAGTATTTCTGGCTCAGGAGGATGCAGTTTAAATTATCTCAAAAAGTAAGTCCTTACGGAAAAAAAACTGTATATCAGAAACCCGACCTGATCATTTGTTTATTACCGCGTTCACTAATTTATCTTCATCTTAAGCTCATCGCTAGTTAGCATATCAGCTAGCGGGCTATTCATAAGTGCTGTGTAGCTGCGTTAATAAATACATGGGGTTTTTTTTTTTTCTTTCCCCAGATATCACAGGGCTCAGATGTCGTGTTTACGGTTGCAGAATCACCGGAGTGTCTGTCCGATATTCAAGAAAATCATAACCGCGTGACTGAACATCCACCCGAAGCAAGAGTGCGCACGAGGTCATCACGCTAACACGCTAACCGGATGCCTCTGGATGACGGGGCACGGTACGCGTTTCTAAACAACGGAGACTGTTTGAGTAAATTCACGAGCCTCTGTCCTCCCATTAAACGCCACAGGAAGTGCCAGCACGGTGGCTAGAGTTTATCCTTTAGCATAATTGCGCTAACTATTGTTTGGATGGCTAATTGAGCTCATTACAGCACAGGAAAGAACCAGGAAGGCCTGACCACCTCTTTCCGAAGGCTACACCCATAATGGCCTACCCAAGAAATGTAAAAGTGGCATATTTCTTAGAAAGGTCACCACACACACACGCACACACACGCACACACACACACACACACACACACACACACATGCTTTAATGGACGGATGTCATGTTTAGATGAAGCCAAGAACACATTAAAGCAACTCAATACACGTCCGGAGCATTAAAATCACACTCATTAGGTTTATCAGACAAACCACATTTTTCTGCTGTAGTCCATTTGAGAGTGGGAAGTGATAACGCACATACACACACGCGCACGCGCACACACACACACACTTAGGCAAAAGTAGCCCCCGAGTTTTGCTTTTCCACGAAACGTTTCATCCGCCGCGGTGTTCAGAAAGCCTCCTAATTATCCACACACTGTCAGAAGTAGCACCCAACGTTTGATACTCCCAAGAACCTTTAGGCCGCTGTGGCAATCAGAAAGTTATGAATAGTGTTTCAGCCACTGTAGTACTTAGAAAGCCCCCAAACCTATCCACGCACACACACACACACACACACACACACACACTTGAAAGAAGCATCCGATTTTCAGTATCGGGTTCTGTTCTATTCAGAGACTCAGAGGCTCAGAGCCAAACCAGAAGGTCCAAGGTTCAAATCCCACTTCTGCCAAGCTGTCACTGCTGGGTCCCTGCTAAGCCGACCTGGAACCTGGAGAAGGGCGTCTGCTAAATACCCATGATCTGAACGTAGCTGTTTCCTGTGGAGACCAGCAACATGTCCCCAAAAGGTTAAAAAAAAATGTCAAATTCGGTCCCCACAATGATATATAAACATGAACCACACACACCATACATTAAAGCATTCCATTTCTCTGTAATGTCTCCGTTATGTAAACAACACGTGCGTGTGTGTGTGTGTGTGTGTGTGTGTGTGGGTGTGTGTGTGTGTGTGTGTGTGTGTGTGTGTGTGTGTGTGTGTGTG
>JAUZST010065581.1:0-13697 GCA_034779995.1 Parotocinclus haroldoi | reverse complement strand
TCAGAAGAAAGTTGCTGTAGGTGTGTTGAAGAAGATTCTCTGCTCCCTGGATAGGCCTAAATTCAATGCAAAGAAGAAGTTTATTTACATGTTATAAATAATTGTTTTTTTAAATTAAAATAAGTTTACACAACCTCTTCAATAGTAACCGATTGGATTAAAGTGGCACATGCCTGTTTAATTCTATTTACTCGTAAGGTCATATTTGAAAACTCAATTAAAAAAACATTTTAAATAATATAATATAATATAATATAATATAATATAATATAATATAATATACAAAATGTTATTATTTCTTATATTATTTTTCATAGAGCCCCTGTTGAATTTAATGCAGCCTACAGATTTAGTTGAATTGAATGAATCAAAAATATGTTAAAGCTGATGTATGGAAAGTGTATGGAAACTGTACAAATTTGAAATCTTTTTAACAGCAATGTTATGGACTATCATAAACAATGGAAGCGTACATCAATTTTTGATTTTAGATTGTTTTAAGTCTAAGTTTATTCAAACTTTCCTTGAAAACAAGATTCTTTGAACATTTTAGAACAAAATATGAAACATTTTAAATATTCGTTGACCACCCAAAATGACAATCCATTCATTAATAGCAGGTCTATGCTTACAGTCAGGGAGTTTTTAATTATTAATTACGTAACCTGAATTTTTTTCCAAAATGACCTAATTATCTTAAAAGAATTAAAGCTGAGTTAGCTGCATCTGAAATATATAACAGGAAGTTGTCAGCATAGAAGCTAACCAAACTTTCCAATTTAGAACATTTAATGTCTAAATGTTTAAATGTCATGTATTTATGGATGATTTGTGAATGTGGTCAGTGACTCCAAAGCAATGTCAGAAAGTGTTAGGTGATCCCCTTGTCATACTCAACAGTGAACAATGATCTCATAGACATGACGTCATACCTCATAATCATTTGTCAAATGGATGCACGATCACGCGCACACACACACACACACACACACACCACCGAGATACAAGACCAGGCTGATGTCAACAAGACAAACTGGCAGCGATCACAGAAGTTTGGGACAAGTGGTTGGAACGGCTGCCACTCATCTATAACTCAAGTCTAAATGTCACAGTGGATGAATGTCTTGTCGCTTTTAGGGGACGCTGCCCTTTCAAGCAGTACCTGCCAAGCAAGTCATCTAAATAAGGCATAAATATATGAGAATTGTGTGATACCAGGACAAGTTATGCCTGGAAAATACATGTCTATACAGGTCTATAAGAACTAAGGGAAGCGTGTGTTTCTGGAGATGATTGCACATCTCTAAGGCACAACATAATGTGTAATAATTTCGTCACTTCTTACGCTCTTGGTGAAGAGCTGCTCCAAAAAAAATTGACCGTGGTGGGGATGATCAAACGAAACAAGTCAGAGCTGCCTCCTGCAATGCAGGACAGAGATTGTTTTTCCTCCAGACTTGCCTTCACCAATATTCACACCTTTGTGTCTTACTGTCCAAAGAAAAGGAAAAATGTATTCCTGATGACAACTCTGTACAAGGATACAGCTGTGAGCATCAGGGAGGACAAGAAACCCAATGTCATCCTGGATTACAACAGGAACAAAAAGTGGACAACTTTGATAAGGTATGAGGATTTTGAATTTCTTCTTTCCCAACATCAGTTTGTTCGAACTGCACTATAAAAGTAAACTTTTGCTATCATGGAGAACAAATTTATAAACAACACAGAGTCAGTGGTATCAATCTGAATACGCAAACATATTTTACAATAGATCGTTAGATGTGATGCCTTGACGCATCATGTATTTCACTTTGATTGCCATACACCTAGCTCAATCACAGACAATCATCCCACTGTTACCAGGATTCCACTGGTGGTTTTATCTGAATAACCTGTGCATTCTCGGCATCTAGTACATATAGTGATAAACATAATACTAGATATGTTTCCATATATTCTATGTTCCATACCTTAACAGAGCAGCTGGATTTTCCATGACATCCTGTAGTAGAGCTTTAATTGCTGGAGTAAACTTGTCCCATGTGAATCCAGTCTCACAAGCAGTACCGTTAGTTGTAAATATGCCTGGATAAAATGAATGCACATTTAGCTTAATATATTAAACTCATCTCCCTTTAGTATTGTCTTCTTAAACTCATCACCCTTTAGCATTGTCTTTTAGTACTCATCTTTTTGTTTCTTACAAATTGTAAAATTGTCCAATTAGATGGCACCTTTTCAAGAGTTATGGGTTCAAATCCCACCTCTGCCACAGTGGGTCCCTGAGCAAGGCCCTTAACCCACAATTGCTTGGATTGTAAGACCTTTTTACATATGATTTACTTACAATAAGACGCTTTCGTTCATATAAATGAGGTTTATATGTCAAGTTACTAAAAGGCTATTTATAATATGTGTTGTTATGTGTCACTCACAGTTTGCGGGTAGAGTGCTATTAGGTTGGAAGGTCACGATCCAATAGGCCATTTCAAAATATGGTTCCAAAGTTGGCCAGTGACTGCTGTTCCGGAGCAGAAATCCCAAAACATCAACCTCCTTCAGTAAACTGCATGCGAAACAGTCAGATATTCAGTTCTCAGTAGTACTCACTTGTTCAACTGCTTGTTAGCACAAATATCTAAAAAGCCAGTGGCATTGCAGAAACTAAGCATTTACACATTTGGACATGAACAAGATGAGAGATGACCTGCTGAAGATCAAGCCAATCATCAGAATGGGGAAGAAATGTGATTTAGGTGACCTTGAACATGACAGGGTTGTTGATGCTATGGTATTTCAGAAACTGCTGATCTACTGAAATTGTAATGCACACCCATCTTGAGGCTTTACAGAGAAGTGAAAATGTCTTGTTGAAACCAGATGTCAAAGGAGAATGGCCAAACTGGTTTGAGCTGATCAGTAATTTAAGTAACCACTCATTACAACCAAGGTAGATGGGCATCTTTAAATGCACAATATTTCAAACCTTGAAGGAGATGGGCTACATCAGCACACTGGATCCTCGAAATTGGACAATGGAAGATTTGGATGGTAGGTCCAGAATTTGACATAAAGAACGATAGCAACGAAAGCATGGATGCATCCTGCCTTTTATCAATGGTTCAGGTGGGTGGTGTCATTATAATGGTGTGGTCGACATTTTTTCTGCACAATTTGGGCCTATATACACCAACTAAGCCTTCATGAGTATTGCTGCTGTCAATTATGACCATAATGTACCATCTTCTGTGCCCCATGTCACAAAGCTCAAACCAGTTCAAATGTCACCTGTACTCATGTCGCTTTCACAATCTCTATATCTCAATCTGATACAGCACATTTGGGATGTGGTAGAATAAATTTGCATTAACTGTGTGGTGTTAATAAAAATACTGAATGGGTCTATATAGAGCATTTCACTGTCATATGTGTTTCTGACCTGTGAAGAAGCATCTCAGGCAAGTCCACAGTCGTGTTGTCTGGGTTCTGTACTGAAAGTTTGTCCTTTTGCAGGGCATTAGCAACTTTCTGGAGGGAAGTGCTGCACTGCAGTGCAGTGCTGAATAACTTGTTCCATTCAGTCAGCATCATGGGTAGAGTTACATTGAGCATTGAAGTGCCCTCAGTTACACTGTTTAACTGATTTACCTGCAAACACACAGAAGATGAATACACAATTTACATTCAGGTATTGAATGTAATATGTTATTGATGTCCTACACGACATTTGAATGTGAAAACTGAAGGCATCATGTATTAATGATGTTTAAAATGCTAGAAATTGCAGCTTGACTACTGACTGTACCTACCTTCATCTCTAGATCTCCCACTGCACTCAGCAGATTGGCAATTCCTGTTTCATTCTGTGTGACAGAGCTGAGATTTGCCTGGGGATTCTTGGCATCATAGATTAACGGCTGGATGAACGCTGCAGAACATGCCAGAAACAAATCAAATAATATTTTCCAATAATGAACACTATAAATCAGCATTTAATCAGATTTATTTAATTTATGCTACTGTTCAAGCAATTCAATACCGAGCTCCATTTCCATTGCCGCTGTGGCGATCTGCATGGTGGAATAGGTTCCCATCAAGAAATTCTTAATGTAACCCCAGCCAGACATTTTACTCAGCATTTCCAGCACAGTACTGCCAATCCCGAGGAATCTATTAAGACAGGAACATAAAGGAAGAATGTGACGATGCTTAATCCAGTGCAGGGTCACAGGGAACAGAGGCCTAACCAGCATCACAGGGTGAAAGACAGGAACATTTACATTTACAGCATTTAGCAGACACCCTTATCCAGAGCAACATACAATTCATACAGTCTTACAATCCAAGCAATTGTGGGTTAAGGGCCTTGCTCAGGGACCCAACTGTGGCAGAGGTGGACCTTGGACCTTTGGATTTGAACCTTGGACCGTCTGGTCCATAATCCAGTACCTTAACCGCTAGGCCACCACAGTACCATTGTTGTAGATAACAGGGCCACAGGGTTCCAGGGCCATTTTAAGAAGCTCAGTAATGTCATTCAAAGGACTGCATGAAACCCTAAGCAATTACAACATCAATTAGAAGGTAATCATCAAAAATAGACTGTTTGTATTTATACTGTATTTCACCCTTGACCCCTGCATACAGTAAATCCATGTTAAAGCTTCTGCATTGATAACAACTGTACAGCATGTACTGTAAGGAATTTTAGAATACTAAGCTTATCACACTAGAGATGGGTTAAGGTTTGATCAATAAATATTTATTTTATTTAGAAAGTAAACAAAACCTAAGCTGCCCAGGAGGCTCCGAATTTTTCATAAGACTGCACAGATAGAGAGCCTCTATGATATACACGCAAAAACCAATATGAATTTCTAGAAACTTTTGTTTGCAAGATGATGAATCCTTGCGTATGATGTATACAGTAATCTACAGTGCAAAGGAAACTTTGTTATTGCATTCAAGCTGCTGCTCACAGTGGAGCTGTGTTTGAATTTAATCAATAATATGTGAATTAAGAATTAAGTCCCAAGATGTTAGCTTCACTTGAGCACGTTTGAAAGAATGCATTCAATCACTGAACCCAGTAGGACCATTAACGTTCTTGCCACTTTTTGCCCCTGCTTTTAACGTTTTGGGACCCGTCCTCCTGGAGGTCATGGGCACAGGCATAAGCATTCCCTGGACCACATCACAGCGGTGGCAGGAGTCAATGTTGCAGGCCGAGCATTGGTGTGACCACAATGACAAAAGTTAAGCCTAGACCTAGACGGCTTGTACGCGGTGATGAAACAAATCCTGCAAAACAGCTGTGATTGGTTCCTGTACAAATACTTAAAAAAAAGCATAGTAATTAAGTAAACATACTTTGTCTTTCTCGCTTACTGATAATAGACAATCGATTCTTATACGACCTAATGTAAGTGTTAAAAACACATTAATTATTCGATTTTTTTTTATTTACTAGGAGCTTCTTGAAGTGGAATGAGCAAGAACAACCTGAACACATTACCACCCCACCATTACACACATTCAGTGCATGCAGCATTGAACACTCCTGAGATAAAATACATATCCTGCATTCGAATGTTCCTATTAAAAAAAAAAAAACTGCAAGAGTTAAGAAGAAAAACACGTTTCACTCACGTTATGCAAAGATCCAGAACTGCCGTCCTGCTGAGGAGCTAACTCAACTAAATCTCTTCACAGCAGCTCTGCTCTCACAAATAAACTGCACATAACATTCAGACGTAATGCACACCTCAGAGGGCAAGCAGCTCCTTGTGTACAAGTGCCACTGACGTATGTGTCGTCCTTTTCCATTTGTAACCTTTGTCATCAGATCAATTAGCTTCCCTTTCACAAGGCTAACAAATAGGATTTAGACAAAATGGCACTAACCAGACAGCATGGCCCATGTGTTAACTGAAGCAATCAACAGCCAATGAGAGGCTGGATTTAAACTCGACCCCTCACCCCCCCAAGCAATGCAGGGCTAAAACAAAGACCAAGGGCAGATAAGGGTAGCAACGGATGTCTGAAAGCTACTTAGGAGTTTGTGGACTTGGCACTCTCATAGAAATACAGAGCCAAGGAAACACATCAAGGAAAATCAACAATCGTCTATCTATAATATACATCATGCAACAAACTATATATAACATCCATCCATTACATGCCGCTTCATCCACGGTGTCACGGTCCAGCCGATGCCCAACAAGCAGCTCTGGGCGCAAGGGCAGGAATAACCATAGACGGGACTCCAATGCATCGTACTCACAAACTAAAGGCCACTTTAGAGACATCAATTAACCTAACAGGCATGTCTTTGAACAGTGGGAGGAAACTTTAGTACCTGGAGTAGGAGTGAACTCATGCAGACACGGGGAGGACATGCACCCCTCACACAGAAAGGACCCAGGCCGCTCCAACCCTGGGATTGAGCCCGGGACCTTCTTGCTGTGAGGTAGCGGTGCTGCCCCTACCTATAATAAATTACTCCTCTGGGCATAATCACGAATCACCACATAGTAGCCAGGTTTAAGCAAACAACTCATTGGGTAAGAGCAAATGAAGAATAGGCATGGGTCAATAAAGAGCCTATGGTGGTTATACCGTATATTTACCATTAACTAATTGCCTGGCGTAGTTTCCAATATACAGATTAGTCACAATGCTAGCAATGTTAATTAAACTCAGTTTAACAGAAGAGATTTTGTTCTGTCAAACTATTGTCATGTAAACTGATATAACAAACCCCGGCTTTGACACGCTGCCTGGCTAACTACTAGAAGTTTGGAATTTCTCTTAATTTATCCTTTCAGTACAGAGTGAAGTCCCTCAGCACAGATGCCATGAAACAATTAACACTCATTGCTTCTCCGTGTCTGCTCAGTTTAAACCAAAATATTGCCTCACTAGCACGTTAGCGCCTTTCCGAAATGAGCTTGTCCACTTCACTCTCTACAGGAAAGGAGATCTCATATACAGAGGCTACTTTGATTTGTGTTTATCCCAATATATTTTTTGCCAGACTGAAAATAGACATATGGGGTTAAAGCTTTGTATGTGTAGTGAAATAAATTGTATTCTGTTTGCATGCTATATAAATACGTATAATCTTTTTTACTGAATAAAACCATGAAAAACAAAACAATGTATTAGTAATATTGTATACTCAACATTTGGGGAAAAAGCATCAGAAATTTCAGATTTCAAAATGAAATTATGTTTATTTGAGTTATGTCTATACTTGAATTATCACAATAAATTACAATATCGATTAAAATAATATCACAATAACATATCAGTATGAACAATATGAACAGGCCTTTATATATGCCAGTATAGCCCAGTATATAAGCTTGTCAAAGGAACACAACAAAATATCTAAGTAGGTCTTTTAACAGAAGCAGACATGGTCTAGACTGGTTAGGCTAGACTGCTTTTGCTGTAATCCATAACTTTATATAAACAGGCGGTGGCACGAGCTCCACTACAGAAGGATTAGGGTCAGGCCAAACACAAACACAACTGAGCAGGTACAACAGAAGCTCACATACAATCCATCAACATTAATAAAACAGCCACGCTAACAGGATATTAGGTCAAAGGTCTATCACGAGAGAAAAAAAAAAAAAAAAAAAAAAAAAAAAAAAAAAAATAAATATATATATATATCAATATCACAAAATAAAGACATATTTGGAATAGTAATGCAAAAACAAAACAATTAATATTTTTATTTATTAATTTTGTATGCTAAGATCAGATGACCTGAACTTAACCTAAATAAGCTATTGGTCAAGGGAAAGTAAGAAATCTGATCACATACAACTACAAGATGTCAGAATGTAAACACATCATAACCATAACGTAACCATAGATACATAAATGGCAGACACTGGATAGTAGCACGGTTTCTCGGCCTCACAGCAAGAAGGTCCAAGGTTCAATCCCAGGGTGGAATGGCCTGGGTCCATTCTGTGTGGTCCGCATGTCCTCCCCGTGTCTGCGTGGGTTTACTCCGGGTACTCCGGTTTCCTCCCACAGTCCAAAGACGCGTGTGTTAGTTTAACTAATGTCTCTAAAGTGGCTGTGTGGCCTTAGTGCGTGACTGTATGCAAGACTGTGTGTGTGTTTATGTAAGCCCCCTACGATGGATTGGCGCCCCATCTAGGGTTGTTTCTACTTTTGAGCTGCTGGGTGGGCACTGGATGGCCTGTGTGGCTTAAGCATAAGATAATGAATGAATGAATGAATGGATAGTAAAGCAATCATTTCAATGGAATCATTTTAATTCCAAGCAAAGCCAGATCAACAAACACCTGCGAGACCATATTAGTATTGTGGTCTTAAAAACGTCAAGGGTTGGTATTACAGTATCTCATCATCAACACCACAGAACTGCAGTCCTCTCCCACTAAACTCCACTGGGAGACACTGTGGCTCTAGACTTACACACAGTGTTCACATACACTCACAAACACAAAGTGCTGGAATTAAATAGGCACAGAAAAGTAAGTAAAGTGTCATGCAAGCATTGTAAATGCTAAATGTTGCTTTAGTAAGCAGACACCAAGCCACAGTCTGGATACGATAAGTGTGGCTCAGTATAAACGTAATGTGTAGTGCTGCTACTGTTTGATCTGGACCATCTTCCCCTCATTAGGCTTGTTTTCACAACAAACGATGATTAAAAATTAATACTTTTGTATGGAGCTTGGTATTTCCCACCAAACAAAATAAACCTCTGAGGGGAACTGAGGGTGGGAAAGTTCGGGTGATGCTTTTGTTTTCTCAGAAGATATCATTATAGCATTATGAAAAAGTCTGTGCAGCCCTGGTTAAATGCCATGTTCTGCTGCTTGTTCAAATAAGGAGAAACTCTGCAGGAAAAACAGCTTTCATATTAGTACTGACATGTTATTACATGTGGTGAGGTTAAGTGTAAATGAAATGCAAAATTGCATTTGGATCGCATTCTTTGTAGAGACGAGTTACTGGGGAGGGAATCTCTGGGCATGTCACTATTAGGTTTGATTGCAATTTTGATTGACGACAGCAAATAAATTGTTATCCGTGCATCTTGGTGCATCTTTTTGCTCACAGTGATTCCATGACTTCCTTTTCAATAAAGCATCCTTACCGAACATTGATCCTGACTTTAATGTCGGCATAAAATTACAAGAATCTTGCTAGATTCAAAAGTAATGTAATGGAGGTCTTCCAAACAATGACATCTGATGTCATATTTCTCTTCTTTTAACATGTTTGGTATCATTAGTGTGAAAGATCTTCAATAAATGGGACACCATCATGGTTCAGAAGCGTGCAACATGGCACAAAAGCCCTTGGTTCTGGATTTTTGAATTCGTCTCGCTCTTTCAGAGTTGGGAGAAAGCGGTGATGTCACTTGTTCTTCACTGTTGTGTCTCTGTTATGTGCACACCACAGACTGTCCAGGTGCTGGACACTCACTTCTGAATTCCACCTTTTTGCGTTCGCTTGTCATCATTACGTTATCAGTTCCCATTTGAAAAAATGATTCGTGACATTTGTGAATCAATTCAGAATCGCCCATGTCCGAATCGCGATGCATATAGAAATTCTTTTTCCCCACCCCCAGAAATCAGAATTGCACTTTAATGAACGCCCGTTATCTCTTTGATAGGGTAAGCAAAGATGATTTGAACACAACTGCTTGCAGTGGATACAGTAAGTGTTCAGTGGTAATTCAAGCACACACGGCTCACCTCTCCTGCCAGAAAGAAAAATTTAATTACAGGAGGTTCGGGTTGCGCTGTGAAATCAATCTCTATTTGCGGCAGGTGCAAGCGCAACGGCAACCAGCCAAGGTGAAACCATGTAGCTCAATATTATGCAGACCTGTCACATGCTTGTTATCTCAGTCATGATTAAACCGGTCATGAGATTTAATAAGCTGTGTCTAATTCTAAGAAGCGCTGATGCCACCGCAGCAATGCCCAAAACCTATGAATAAGCTTATGATCTGCCTCTTTCGACGTGGACATGTGATTGCTGGTTGTGTACAGAATAGAATTGAAGTATTTCACAACACATTGACTGTGTTTGCAGAGTTGTGCTGAAACAGCAGGAGTGGATAATTGGCAGGCGCAAGAAACTAAGCATGTTGGGTAAACGCCGCCCATCCACTGAAGAAACATTTCTGCTACCAGCCTCGATGGATCTGATGAACACAGGCCTTCAGTGGTGCTGTAGAGACAAGTTCAGAGAGTCCAGGGTGTGTGGGACAAGGCTCAGACTCATCACTGGCTGTGTTTATGTGTGTGTGAGTGAGTGTGCGAGAGTGTGTGAGAGGGAGAGAGAGAGAGAGAGAGAGAGAGAGATAGCGTACACACGCAACAAGAAAGCTGGGAATCAGTGGCAAAACCGAGCAGCTCAAAATGAGCAGCACATTCATATGAGGAAGTTTCTGTTCTGGACATAATCACAGATCTCAGTTTGTGAAGTGTGGGAGGTCTGAGTGTGGTGAGCAATTCAACAGATCAGTGTGTGGTGGTATTGTCTGGAGAACAGCGTCCGTGTTTAGCCACCTGGACCAAAACAATTTGTAGATTTTATATTATATTATGGCATTAGATCTACAGTACTGCTAAATTTGAAAGCATGCCATCAGCAAGGTATTTTCACCCAAAGAACTGTCCTGACTGGATATTTTCTGTTTTTTTTTTTTTGTTTTTTTTTAAGTAAACACTATATCTGAATGTGCATTAAAATCACAGAGATCAGAGGTTTATGAAATACACAGACAAGCCAGACCAGTCCATCACCAACAACCATGGGCTCAGTTTGAACTTCAGTTGGTATTTCTGATCATGATGTTGCTACCATGTGACTGGCTGATTAGAAATGTATGCTAACAAGAAGTTCAGGGTGTACCTATTAAATCTGATACGCGGTTAGAACATCAGCTTGTCAATACACACAGACTTTTTTGTTTTTTTCCCTTTCCATATTTTGTAAAAGCGGTTGCAAAAGCGATGACTGGAAAAATAGTACTAGTCAAAAGCAGGTTGTGACATCATAGTAGGGACATTTGATCCTTACAAGTCTAGCAAGATAAGGTACACACACATGCATGCTCATGCTCACGCACACGCTCGAACACACAGAGCTGCAACAAACAGCGATTTTGGTAATCAAATAGTCTACCAAATATTTTAACTAATAATTGATTATTCGGATTATGAATCCCTCAGTTACCAAATATTTCTCGTGCAGCTATTACAATTTACATTTGTCTAGAGGTTGCTGTAAGCATTTGCTAACTAACAATAAAGACAATAAACATGAAGGCTTTATTCATTTCAAAGAGCGAAAAAGTGAAGAACGCCGTTTTCTATGAACAGTTCAAACTTGAATGCTTGAGTATAAACCTTCCATTTTAAGAGTAACCCTAAGTGCAGCTCCTCTGTATGTTCACAGAGAACTTCCTCTAGAAACTATTTCAGTGTTCGCAAGTGGTTATGGAAAACTCGGGGCAAATCGAAAACTGTTTGCAAATGTTTAATATGCTTCCTGAATTTGAACGTACCCGTGTTCTTGCTGTCAAGAGAACAATGGAATGTCTAAAACTGTGCACATTTGTTGTGAATAATAGTTACTATTTTCCTAGTTACTATGACCCAAATCCTGAAACCTATCAAGAGAGAAAAGTTACAACCAATACAGACAGGATGGCGTGGCTAACAGTACAACACATTAGCTAACAAGCTAGTACAACTAGCCTACCAACATTAATATCCCTCAATGTGTTTGCTCTTTAGATCCTCCAACTCTCCAGAAAGTGGCAAAAGATTCCTAGTTAGAGCGACACGTGCGATGATGTCATCCAATATATAAACCAAAATATTGATTTTAGTTCACTAGGACTATTAGTTGTTGCACTCCTAACCTTTACTTGTGAAGCGTTGGTCATTTTAGAAAGTTTTGACACCCGCTGATGGCTCTGTAATTTCCCTCGTGTAAAGCAGAAACTGAATGCTTAGTGCCAACTTGAAAAAGAATAAACCTTACATGCTAATAAATTCCTTCATTTAACTGATCCATGCCTGGTTATGACCTTTCTAACCTACTGATCTAAGCACTCGGCACTATGCCCTGTTTTTAATAACAGAAAAGCCATTTCACGCCTCAACGTACCAGTCTAACTCCCACACAAACACTAGCACACACTCGTCCTTCTCCTCCCAGATGTCCTATAACACTTCTTCAGATAACACCCTCTTATTATTCTGTTAGATCAGGAAAAGAGCAAGACGGATAAAAAAAAAAAAAGAATCTATTAATCTAATAATCCATTAATGGCACTGTTACTGCCATAAGCAAATATGAATACCACACTTCTCTTGCATTTATTACCAAAAAAGCACAGATCCTGTGCAAGAAGACAGGAATAGATTCATAATGATCGAAACAAATGGAGATTTCAGGAAATGACAAATAAATCGATGAGATGAGAGAGAGAGAGAGACAAATGGGTGACAAAAGAAGCATGATTAAGTGTTGGGGTCTGGAGGCGTTGTTTTTCTCCGTACAGTAAAGAATCATGGTGAAACCCATTGATTTATAGTCTAGCTGAACTTCAAAACCATTTTTGTTCATTTTATCATCATCATCATCATTATTATTATTATTATACATCTTAAGTTAATATTTACATTCTTTGGAAAGTGCACCGTTATAGTTTGCTTCACAAAGCTTTTAAGAACTTATCAGGTCTCTGTTATTCTGTGGAGGCATAGTGTTCAGGTTCAGATTAATTATGATCCAGAGTATAGCAAAATCAAATGATATATTATTTTTGCACAATACTCCATTATAGTTCAATGACCTGTGGAAATCAAGACAGACTGAAGCTATAATAACATTATGACGGCTTTGCCACCTCACATTCTCAACTGAGAAACAAGAGAGAATCATTACAAGGTCACAAGTTTTAAACTTTATGTTAAAAAGGGTCAGACCTACATTAACTACTTCTACTAACAGACAGAAAAATGATAATTATATTTATTGAAATTCACCTTCGCGAAAGGCAACCAATATCAACACCATATCCATATATCAATCATATTCACAGTCCAAATCAGCACAACCCATTTTTTAAACTGTTTTTATTCACTTGGTGTACTTATGAGTTATTGGATTATAGTTACACTTTAAACACAGGTCAGAAAGAAGCAACTATGAGTGTGTATTCCCTCCAAACCAAGATAAAAAAAAATTAAATAGTACAACCACAAAAATCTCAATATAGATTAAACAAGGTGAGCAGTTTTTTCCATTACCTAAATTATATTGAGATTTCTGTAGCTACACTGTCCTAATGTGTGATGTGCAGAAATGGTTAATAGGCAGTATTTAAATGCCATCATAAGCCACTGGTCAATGCAACATCCAATCAACAACTAATCAACACTGTGGAACCGTGAGCAGAGGAAGGAATTAAAGAGCAAAAGACCATTACTCAGCTCATCAGCTTACTGGTCAACTGGTATACTGGTATTTTGTTGCTCTTTCCACCGATACATTATATCAGCCATCGGTCACCCTGCTATCTTAATATCGGCCTAGTCCATTAAAAAAAACATACTGATTAATTATTAGGGATTAATTATTTCTTAAGCCAAATAATGCTATTATAT
>JAUZST010065580.1:0-49053 GCA_034779995.1 Parotocinclus haroldoi | reverse complement strand
ATATATATCATAGTTCATGTGATTTCGTCCATTGTTGCTGCTCAAATCAGTCAGCTGGCTCCTGTTGGGTGAACAGTATCTACTAAAGAGTACTTCCCATCACTTGCCTACAAAAAAGCTTCAAATTCAGAATAAGGTTTCTTCTGAATGCGTACTTCTGTTGCGTACTGATCCATGGTAACCTCAGGAGCGGCTGTAATGTTATCAGATTTAAGTTGGAAAAATAAGCGTGTCCGAATTATTTTGATTAATTTATTTATTTATTTATTTTTGATAATACAGTAATTATATCAGATGGCTTGGTCAATTAGTGGCATCTCTAAGTATTTCCCAGTGTGTCAGAATGAATGAGTGTGGGAGTGCAGGTTTGGTTCTTGTCTTGTGACTTAGGTGAGTTAGGTGAGTGAGCAACTTAATGTTATTACATTTAAAATTATGAGGTGTGAGTCAGCGACATCCTGTGTGTGTGTGTGTCTTTAGAGACAGAGTCGGACAAATACGAATTGTGTCTTGTGTTTCCTTTGTGTGTGTGTGTGCGCACGCACACGCGCAGACACAGGACATAGATATACAAGGGTGGCTCCTTATCTACAGTAACATTATGGCCTGATTAGTTACACTTTAACTCCATAACATCAGCTTAACGGTCATATGTCCTTAATGCTCAAAATAGACATATCTTTCTTATTAATATTAAACAGATGTCTGGTTCCATATACGATCATTAATACTCCCACCTTTATACTGGTAACCATGTGACACCACAAAGCAGCAAAAGTTCTTCAGCATTTTACATTTTAGAATTGAAACTTGGACCAGATAAGAACCAGGATCGATGAACAGTATCAGCATCGCTAAAATGTAAACGATACCCAACCCTAGTTTCAAGCAAAAGAATAAGACTGGTTTGGCTTTACATTTAAAACTCCTTGCCATTTCCATTGATGCCATTAGCAAGCAGCAATGAACACCCCATTTCCCAGAGCAATCTAGTACAACACAAGACTTTTACAAATACTTTGAGATTGCAAAGTACTGTCTAATTATCACTATCAATAGAATCTCAGATAATATCAGGTTATATTTGTCAATCTTGCACACCCCTGCATCATAGCTGGCATGAAACGTTTTGCATTAACGTTCAGGGCAGTGTACTGCTCTATAACAGATCTGTAGCAGAACATCCAGATCTTTTATACATTTCAGTCATTCAGCAGTTTTTAAAAAGGTCCAATCTGATCTAGTCACCAGCTGTTCTGAGACGTCGTTGGAGAGGTTCACATAATTCGGTTTTTTTTTTTATACCTGGATGAAGGTCATAGCACGTTTATGCAAAATCAATCCAGAAATTATAATCACTCCAAATGAATCACAATCCCCGCTCAATTCTCACATTTTTACTCAGTTTTTTTTTAAGTACGGGAATAGAAAACTGACCCAACACCATAGCACAGACCGAATCCTTTATAATCACTTATATAAGCTCGGATCTGCTGTTCGGCACCAGCTCAGACTCTGTAGGTGAATATTTACACCTGTACAGGTAAAGCCTCATGACAGTATGTGACATGCAGGTAACAAGAGACAACCTCCAACTTTAAATAATTCTCCTATGTTAGAGTCACATAATCCCAAACAAAGCCTCTTCATGTGGAAAAGTAACCTGATCAAACCTCAAGCAGTTACAAGCCTGTTTTTTGCTGAAGGGACAAAACGATCATTGTCTTGATCAATGTCTTTATTTCACCTTAGCTAAACTATATTAAAACATTAACCCTGGAGCCATCTCAGATACAGAATAGAATGATAAGAGTTTTGAGAGTACAGGTCATTAAATTACATAACACTACAATTATAGGCAATAAAACACTAGACTAGGCTGAAACCAACACTAGCTTAGGCTGGCAGTGTTTATTATTAGGACTTCATTGAATGTGTTAAAAAACAGGCCATTCCAAAGGGTTCACAAACTCTCCCTGTAACTTTTATCCTGGTCACCCATTAACCAACCAAAGTAAATCTAAAAAATTGGGACTCTAGGCAAGTGCTGTTTAACGGCCATCCGGTCAACGACCATTAACAACGAGTGCATTTCCATGCACTTAATAACCCGGTAACTACAGAAAATCAGATTTTCAAAAAAAAAAAATCAGTAATCAGATCAACAAGTTACTCTACTGGTAATGCCGTGCTGGATGTGATATGACACTGTGATAGAACAGTTTAAGCTTTAGATGCTGTGTAGATGGTGGCGTTCCACTTATGTTTTCAGCAGTATCGCTGACATGTATGTATTGTTTACACTCAACTCGTTTGACAATACAAGTCAGGGAATGATTAAATTTCTATCAACTGGAACTGTGACAAACCAGCCATGCCCCCCGCGCACAGTAAGGAAGATTTTAAGGGAGTAACAAAATATCCCCAAGATTCACTGTTACAAGTTACAGAAAAAGATAACCTACCAGCTGATGATACCAGCATGCCAAAAGAAAAAAATATGTCATCAAACCAAAAACAATCACCAGGAGTTCGATCTATATTACTGGGGCTTTGGAACCATGTTGTATGGTTGGATGAAAAATTATTTTTTGGCAACAAACACACCTACAACTTAGGTTTGCCATTAAAACGAAGAATGACTGCACTGAATCCGACACCCTCAACCCATTAAGTAGGGTGAAGGGGCTGTGAAGCTGTTTTTCCTCCAGAGGCCCTGGGAATTGTTAGGGCACAAGGCATCATAGATTCCATGAAACGCCAGGACAATTTAAATCAAAATTCGTCTGCCTCTGCCAAGAAACTAAAACGGAGTCGTCACTGGGTCTTCCAGCAGGACATTGATCCAAAACACATGTCCAGATGAACACTAAAATGGTTTAGTGGGGTGAGCTAAAGAGAAGTACGCACAAGGGGTGATCTAGAACCCTGGACAATGTGACTTCGTGTCATAGAACAAGACTACGTTTTGCTTTAACTGGCAGAGAGAGTTTCTACAAAGTATCAAATGCAGGGGCGCCAAGAGCTGCTGTACACATGGTTTTGTTAAAATAATTATTTACTTCAATTAAAGGTTGGATTTTTATCAATATTTTCAGTATATATATATAAACACACATATACACACGTATATACATACATATATATACACACACACACACACACACACACACACACACACACACACACACACACACAATTATAGACACCCATATATATACACACACATACATATATTTTAGTAGATATTAGGTTAATTCACTAAAACATTTAATGTCTTAACTACTTTTATTGTTTACATATTTACATGAGGTAAATATAATATATACAGATATTCAGGAGGAAAAAAAAACAACTAAAGGCTAACAGTGAATGGCATGTAAAAAAATAGATTATTAACTACATCTAATATATCTAATATATATTAAGGGATCAATTAACAGCCATTAAAAAAAACTCTGATATGAATGAAAGTGCAGCGTTAATGTTAAGTATTTGAGTAAATATAAACATACCATTTTAATGTATTAATATAGTGATATTACTATCAAACAATTCTATAAAATATACAGAATATTTATTTACACAAGTCTTTTGTTTACACAGCCTTATCATATAAGCATCCTGTTCCATGTTGGTTTAAAGCGATGAAGCCCAATTAAACCGTTTCATTCTTCATTTCAATAACTGATAATCCTGACAGATTAATGATTCTGTCGGTGCTCCGTTTTTTGTCCTGCTTTAAATCAGACTGACATGCTATCGAGTCGCTCTGTCTGCAGATTGAGGTCAGGTTTTTATGAAGCACGGCCCTGAAGCAGGTGTTTCCTGGGCACTGTTTCGGCATGTTGCGCTCTCATGCCACGTCCAGCCTTGTTTTCTCTTCTTATCAGCTCCTATCATTTCCATACAAATACACACAGCCAGATCGTAACACACTGTGCAAACACTGAGGGCCTGAACATGGAGGGAGCTGCCAGCTCTGTCCAGGTTTACTCAGGACTAAAATCCAACTCCCAAAAATACAAGCTCACAGGTGACCATTTCAATACGGAAGCTCAAACTCATTTTATGTGGTCAATTTAGGCAGGGTTCAAACCCAGGTCTTTCTGTTTCCAGCGGCTCCTGTTGTACCTCCAAGCCACAGGAGCTAGTGATTGAAGTGCAAAAATGAATAAGCATATATAGGATGCAGCAGGTAAGGTATGTGACTATTGTCCAAAAGAACCATGGGTCAAGCCCTAGCACTACCAAACAGGCAAATCTGTAAGAGCATCTGCTGAACATAAGCGTCCCGTCTCTCGGAAAGCATGATGTGTTTTGCACTTAGAAATTACGTTAATTCAGTTTTCAACTGCAAAACACTAGAAAAAGCTCCTAAAAATTACTAGTTTGGTGTGAAAAATGGAAGAAGCTTACAAAAGGCAGGTCCTTCAAAAAAAAAAGTGGTAACACACTGCCTTACACACTGCAACTGATTTTGTGTTCAGATCCTGCCTCTATCAGCCTACCACTGCTGGGGTCATGAAGCACAACCTGCTTGGTTCAAGTTTCTTCAGATCTGACTGTACAAGCACTGAGGGAGCCGCTGGTGCAGCGGGACATCTTGTGCAACATCCAGGAAGATCACAAATGCCTGATCACAAGCTTGTTCAGAAAGGAACAGAACATTCTACACTTGAACTCTGTGCAATCCCAACAACTTAAAACCGGACCCGCAAATGCTGTTCGAAGTCCCAGACCCTGAATGAAAAACATCGGAGCACCCGCTCCACCTATAAAAGGCCGACTGAGGTCACCAAGAGGTCTGCCGGTCCATCTGAAGGCAGCCGGTTACAGAACGTCTTTATGTGATCCTACGGAACAAAGGCAATGATCCTCAGCTCGGCCCCTCACCTGAGCTTCAGAAGCTCGCACCTGAGAAAGCGTTAAGCGTTCATGCCAAAGTACAAACACATGAGGTCAGACAGGGAATCATGAGCATCGACTTCGGCTAGCTACGTCCCGCTTATGTAACCCTGGCACCAGCAGAGCTTCTCTTTAACAGCTGGCAACGCAGCTTCCAGGATGAGCTTCGGCATTAGCCCATGTTTACGTCTTAACAGTTCTGCACTGCAACGAAAAGTCCCTTTAAAGCCGAAAGTCAGATCATGTTTACCTCCTCCAATTCCAGTCTGATTTGATATTTACGAGATATTTAAGCTCCTGTCAAAACTGCGAGGCTTTTATTAAAACTTTCGTCATTATTTGTTTATAATCTCGTATTTTTTAAAAGGACTGTGCTTCATCATTTCGCTTTCCATCCGCCTTTCCCGGTGAGGGTCACGGTGGGTGCGTTACGTTTGCTTTAAATGCCGTCAACCTGTTTGAAAGAAACTTCTTGAGGTGTTTACTGAATTCATTAACTAATCAATCAATGGAAAAACTAATTAAGTGACTAAGATAAACGCCACACGTCAAGGGTTAGGGTTAGACAAACCTTGCTGTTACTGAGGATACTGGAATGCGACTGGGCGTCCTACCTTTTAGCTGGTCGGCGACGCTCTGCCCTGCCCGTTCCGCGACCCTGCCGTCCTCTTTCATGTACCGGTCGTCAAGGAACCTTGCTGTGGCCTCAGACAGGTGGACCTTTCCAGACACACCCAGCTGCTCCATCAGGTTGGCCAGGTTCACGTCGTTGGACCAGACGTCAAATTTAAATCTCTTCATGCCCAAGATGCCGCAGAGCACGGTGCCCGTGTGCACGCCGACCCGCATGTCAACCGTTTCCAAGGTCTCCTGGCAAAACTGCTCGATGGCCTGGATCATCCCGAGGCCCATCTCGACGCAACAGTAAGCGTGGTCATCACGTGGCTCAGGACAGCCAGCTACACAGTAATAGCAGTCGCCAAGGGTGCTGATTTTCTCGCAGCGGGTGCGCTCGCACAGGCGGTCAAAACGTCCGAACAGGTCATTCAGTAAGCCCACCAGAGCAGGCGCTGACTTGTTGGCGCTCATCTTGGTGAAACCTACAATGTCGGCAAACAAGATGCTCACTGGCTCCATGCGCTTCATGTTGAAGGGCCGGAAGATGATCTGGCCACGTGGGATCGACTTGCGCTTGTTGTTCTTAGGACTTGAGGAGGAGCCCCCCGGGCCGGACGCCAAGGCAGAGCAGGTCCCGGTGCTGTAGCGCTTCCCGGAGCTCTCGCTTTCCTCGTCGCCTTGCTTCATCAACTCGTCCGCTACAAGACTCGGCATCACGGAGTGGATCATGCGCTCCTTCAGAGCCTTTTCCACCTCCAGCTCTTTCCCGTGCATAATGGCCTGGCCTACTTTGAGAAACGTGCTGCGCGATCGCACCTCCGACATGATGAACAGGTGGATCCCGATTGCATGGGCACATAAGTGGAGGAGAACTTTTCCAGGAACCAGCCACAACAGCGTTTCCTCCTGGCTTGCTGACGTAGATTCGGTCCATGACCAGATCTGTTGCTTACTATCTACCTGGAACAGGTGAAGCCACCCAAGGATCTCGAAAAGCACCGAATACAGGAGTCCCAGTAGCACTGAAGCGTACAGGCGCAAATGAAGCATGCTGTAGAGCAACAACAGGACCTCGATGCACAAAGTAAAAGTCCCAACTGGAGACATGCATGGAGCCAAATGTGAATCCTCCACACCGTCAGGTGGCGGAAGTGTCCGATTCGTGGATCTCTGCCAATCAAGGTTAGCGAAGCCAGCAGTCTGGGTCTGAGGGGCCAGCGTGATGCAAAACGTTATCCCAATAAGCAGCAGCGATGCCTGGTTATAAAGCCGGGCGTAAGGCTGGGAGAAGGTGAAGAGAATCAGCAGGAAGCAAAGGATGAGGAAAGCAGCCGTCGGTAACAAAAACGTGGCAGGGTCGCACCTCGAAGAGTTGATGCCGAAATACACGCCCCAAAGGAAGGCGGCAAAAGTTAAGTAAAGCAGCACGTAGCGAAAGCGTCTCTGCGTCTGAGGGAAGCACCGCTCCCGGCATGCCTCCTCCAGAGTAGCAGAGTCGAACTTCGGGTCCCAGCACTGTGCGGCTGATCTCTCGAAAAGCTGTGGGCACGTCCTGTGACTGCGCAGGCCGCCGACTGCCGTTCTGCGGATCCCCGACTCACCTGAGCTGCAGCTGGAGGAGATGCTGTTCTTGCAACGCTGTGAGCTTTCCCCCAAGCTCGAGGGCTCTTTCTCCACAGAAACCCGCTTCGCGTTGCTAATTCGAATGTTGGCGCCTCGTCCCGAACCGTCACATCTAACCTCTGTGGTTTTGGCCTTCGGCGGACACTGATGAGGACACGCCATGACGATGCTCTTACGATTCTCACATATCAGAAAAACAAAGGGTTAAAAAAAAATTGGGTTCAGTCTTCGACAGGTCTTCAGGTGTGAATTCCGGTGGCGTCAGCGCTCTGATCCCATCAGGCACTGCGGCACTTTGATCCCCGCCGTTCTTCAGATCTGCACACACTGACACTCGGTGAAATCTGGAGAGAAAGCTGAATTGCACACGGCTGAAAACAAGGCAGTGTCATCCAAAAGTAGGTGAAATGTTCCACACTGCAAGGTGCATTATGGGTATTGGGTGCCAGCTGCATGGGCACTTGTGCATTGTGGGAATTCACACGTGCACCGTGCTTCTAATAACGTGCCAAAAATGCCCGAAATTCGCAGTGGGAGATGTTCGAAGCCTCCTTTATGTGAAATGGTTCACGTTCCGCTTTGCACATGAGACGCACGCGTGAAATCTTCCTGATCGGTCATGTTTCCACATCACGCGGAGACACGCATGCATTTTGGGCTCTTTTGCATTGCAGCAGGACCCGGTGCCTCTTGGGGGGGGCCAGAGGAGAAAGTTGAAGGTGTTTTCCCTGTTGATCCTGGTTGTTCCCACTGAAGGAATGTTTAATGATTACATGTCGAGCTCGCGCTGCCTGTGCGCTTCACCATATACCCTGTCAACGCGAAATCAAACCTCGAGACCGCTTTATAATCATCTTCTCACTGTCTGTGTGTATCCGAGTCTGGGATCGCACTGCGTGTATGTGTGTGTGTGTGTCTGTGTTTGTGTCTGGGCTAAATGCAGAGGGGCCTGTTTCCCACCCACGAGCCCCGTCCTTTCCTGCGCTCCCACTCCGGATATCAGGCGTTTAAATTCCCGAGACTCGCACGAGCTCGTTTGTGTTGAACACACCACAAACGGAATAATTCACTTCAGGCATCCAAAATCCAGCACCTCGTCTGAGCACGAAGGCCTGCGCCCACAAAATAATGTCAAATAGTCTCGTTCGGGTTGAGGCGCGTTTAATCAAGTAAAACGCGCAAAGTCCAGCCATAAAATCCCAAACGCGAGTCTGAAATTCCACCGAAACACTGAAGGATCACTTGAGGTTTTCTTCAGCTGCTTCCTCCGAACACCAGCCGCGCTTAGACGTCAAAGCCATGTTGAACAATGTTTCCACACTCGGATGGAAAGTTTCTTCGCGCAGGCCCACAGTTTCGCTTCACCCGAGCACCACAGAGGATCAAGCTTCAGCCTCAGAGCCGCCATGAGTCCAAACACGAACCCATCGTCACCCCCGAACAGTCCGAACTTACACCCACAAGCTCTCAGTCCGGGGATTCGCGGTGCTTCGCTTTTTTCATGAATGCAGACAAAACGAAGTGCTGCTGCTGTTGCGTCCTTCTCCGGGTTGCCAAATCCGGCCCAACTGTCAACCGATTTAATACCAATCACATGGAGCAACTTTATGGTTTAAAGGACTGGTTTCAGAAAACTTGTTTTGAATTTCAGACAACATAAACACAACCAGCACGAACCACGAAACTCTAATCAACATTTGGGAAAGAAAAAACTACAATAACATCAACAATAATAATAGCCTAATACATTCCATTACATTACCAACCTATAATAATAATAATAATAATAATAATAATAATAATAATATCAAATAATTTCACATAAGTTTAAACGCACCTGCATTTATTAAAACAAAAAAGCAATACCATTCTATTTGAAACACACCATGCTCCAATGCACAAATGTCAATTCGTCAAAGAATACAAATAACAAATATAAACTTTTCTACTAATAATAATTGTAATTTTAAAACATCTCATTTTATTTCCAAATAAACTACAAGTTACCTACTACCCTACTAATTTATTTATAAATAAGTGTATAAATGTTCCCATTTGGATCCTAATATATGCCTAATATAATAATAGCTTACCAGTAATAGTTATTAATAAGTAATAGTTGCTTGTAAAATATTACTAATTTATGTCAACATGAATATAGCTAACTGATTTAAACCAGAAGCATGGTTTGGCGTAAAAATGTGTTTTACAGACATGGCATGAGTTAATATTTAACCTTAATATTGAATATTACTTTATTCCTTATTCAATTACTTTCGTAATTACTATTAATAATTATGGTATAAAATAGAAAATAACTACATTATAATGAAAAATATCTTTCTTTAGGCGAAGGACTGATGTGAATTATATATTATATTTTCGATATAAAGCCGAAACGTAAAGCCTGTTATAAAGGAACAGTAGCCTACACGTGATGTTATAAGATGTCATATGGTCAAAGAACAGATGCTGGAGATCTGTAGGTTTTAGGTTAATAATTATTAGCAGTTGGAATCTGATGAACATCTCAACCTGCACTTTAGACAATCACAGCCTAAGGTTCGTTATGATCTAAAAATAGCCCGTCTTGTACAGAGATGTAAGCTCGATCTGGCAACCCGGGGCTCCTCTTCCGTTCGCTCAGGGGTTTCTTCCTCCCTGCTGCATGGTGTCGGAATTTCTGCTGCCATTCGGAGTCATTCTGCTGTTGGTCTTGCTCTTCTCCCGAATGCTTTCAGCTACTCGGTTATGAGAAATGAAAATGCAGCATTTCTAAATAGGCTGCGATTCAGTCCTGAGAAAAGGACTGAGACTCGGGTAGCCTGCTTGTTCACGGTACAAGCGCCCAAACTGTACCCTGGCTTATAACGGTTTAAACAAATACAGTAAAAACAAGTCCGATCAAATAAAGCCAGTAGTAAAGGCATTTCCGCCCGGCGGGGCAGGGAATTAAACCACAAAACTGCAATTACAACATTGACCGACAGAGGGCGAGAAACTCTCAGCTTATATAATTAATGGGATACACAGTCACAGTCTGTTAACGACCACGTTTGTTTCTACTCTCACTGTCCGTTATTTCAGCTATGCTTGCCATACATGAGTCTTTGTAGTTCTATATTTACAGACTGTAGTCCATTTGTTTCTCTGTGACCCCTCACAGGACCAGCACATATCAGATACGATTTGCGAGGTGGTTCATTCTCATCACTGCACTGACACTGATGGGGTGGTGGTGATGTCCTTCAACTATGGACACTCAGTGCTGCCCACCATGTGCCCACCAAGTGCTGCTGGCTCGATATTATTGTCTGGCAGGCTAGTTTAAAAAAAATATTTTTTTTTACACACTTTCTATTCATGACCTAACCCATAAAGCCAAACTTTTAAAGCATTTGGGTTCAAGTCATTAGAAACAAAATAACAAAGTACATTCTTCTTAATTTGAAAGGTTTGCTTTAAGTTTTTCTTAATTTGAAAACAAACTCGACTCATTGACACTTTAATTTTCTGACAAATAGGTCTAACCTAACCAATTCATTTCTTGGCGTCTTAATTAAATAACTATAATAATATAATGAAAACAGTTTGACTGTTTATGTTTATTTTTAAAAATGTCATCACGCCTAAATACAATTATTATATGTTCAGGAGTTCAGTCCTCACCTCGGGTAGTCTGCTTAGTTTGGTACGATCGTGCTGAAAATAAATAAATAAATAAATATACAGCGCTGTCCTGATAAAATAAAAAACAACCCCGAAACAGGAAACTCATTTTTCTTCTACGTTTCTTGAATTTATTATTATTATTATTATTATTATTATTATTATTATTATTATTATTATTATTATTATTATTATTACATTTTTATCTATGTAAATTACACTGTTTAAATGACGCAGGAATGAAAAAGTATTTCATTAATTAAATACATTTAATTAATCTCAGGTTAATGTACTTAAAGGTATGCATGTTATACTTTAATAACCATATTTCATAGACAATCAATAGTAATCTTTAATACACGTTTAAAAAGTGAAAATAGTGTTTGTTGTAAATAAAACTTCGTAAAACTACGAAGTTTTAAACGTGTTTTCGTACAAACAAACTACGATTATTTTAAAGACTTGATTTCAATCGAAGAGTTAATGACTTAAGTAACTACAGATTTCAGGCAGGAATGACTGGAAGCAGGAGGAGATGAAAGGTGTGGGACCACACAAGAGAACCTGTAGAATGATTGTGCCCATTGTGACCACTGTGCCCATATCGACTCCGTTTGTTCTGCCACTCCCATACTGGCCTGTACAGATCCTCTGCTGGTCGAATCATTCAGCCAGGGGAGCAAACAGAAGATCCTCCGGGATCAGTGGCTGTCTACTTCTAGCTACTACTATTATCCTAGTTCTTATTAAACAACACGTTCTGTGCAACCTTGATTGCCTTTTAGTCACAACTTAGAATAGTAGGTTAAACTACACTTAATTAACTTAGTTAATAAATTGCTTAATCACTAGTTCAAGAACAATGACAATGTCTTGTGTTGTGCAACCCTCAGAGCAATGTGTTTACAAGACCAAAGGTTACGTTTTATATGATGTTTTTTAGAACTGGTTTTAATTTCCTCGTTACCGAAAATTTTAATGACATTTGTCTCCCCCTTGTGTACAAGCGGTGTTATAACATGAGAGTTACATTGAGAGTTGAATTTTATCTTCTACTTCGTTTAGTAGATCAATCTATTCACCCAACTATACATCCATCCATCCATCCATTCATCCATCTATCCATTCATCCATCCATCCATCCATCTATTCATCCAACTATACATTCATCCATCCATCTATTCATCCAACTATCCATGTATACATCCATCCCTCCATCCATCTATTCATCCAACTATACATCCATCTATTCATCCAACTATACATCCATCTATTCATCCAACTATACATCCATCCATCCATCCATCCATCAATCCACCCATCCATCCATTCATCCATCCATCCATCCATCTATTCTGCAATACAAATACAAATTTCGGAAAGTCCGGATGATGGATGCTACAGTGAACCTGCTCAAATTTGGCTGTACTCTTTGCCAAGCTTCCCTCATTGTTAGACCATGGTCAACCACATGGTCAACCAAAGTGGCTCGGATCTCATCAGAGATTACAGTCCTTGGCCTTCCTCGTCCTCGTCCTCCCCGTCCACCTCCTCTTTCCGATGTTGGCATCCATTTCTTCAAAACAGAGGAGCTCACCTGTTTCCCTTTTATGCTAAAGCTCTGATTGCTGATTGTTAACATGTTTGACATGTGTTAGCTCATATGATGAGTCAGTGTGCATTATAGGACAATTAACTTTAGAAATTTGAATATCAGTGTGTTCCTTGTGAAAACAAAAGCTTTCTTCATGAAAATTGTGTCAAATGCAAAAAATTGTGTAGTGTTCTGAAAAAAGTGTGTTTTAGAACTTTATTTGAGAGTAAAGCAGGAATTGTGCTTGTAGTTTGGCAGAATTGTTTCAGGGGGTTGGTGCATGAATCACATGTTGTGGTCATTGTGTCTCAAGCAGCAGTATTTGTGTGTAAACAATTGAGAAAAACTGTAAGAAAGGAAAAAAAGACTCGACTTTGACTTGGAATGATGCCAGATTACTCAAAGTGACTTAAAAATAATATTTGCATTTTAGGTATTTAGAAGTTATGCATTTTTATGATTTTTTGTTGTTGAACCATGATTTGGTGATGATCAGTGAAATCAGCAACACGATCAGGCGTGAAATTCACCTTTGTGAATTTGGGTGGTCAAGTGTTTGCAAGAAACATAATATTAAGTTTAAGATATATTACATAATTGAAACATTTGAAGCAAATATACTCCTATCAAGAGTATCACCATTGTGCACTTTGAGTATAGTCAGGCTCAAGTCACATTTTACAGACATTTACAGTTTCTCTCGATTGTTTACACACATTTTCTGAATGCATACCTCATACTCTCAAAACTCTACACACAAATCAATAAAACACACACACAATGGGCAAAACCCCTCAATTCTCCCTCAAAATGAAACTTTACATTCAAAACAATGTTATCTCTTCTCAAAATGGTGTTTTGTTTTCAGATGACACACACAAACCATCATATCAGTAGACATTTATAAAAACCAGCTGAACACTGATGTGCTCAGTGTAAAACACTATGATGATTGGAAAACACTCAATACAATACATACAAACATAAGTGTGTTGTGAACTATTTTACAATATTGTTTTCATACTCAGAACACACAAAAACATTCTAACAAATCTATTTTATTTTTTCCACAAAAAGAATGTACATTTTACATCATAACCAACAAAAGGTTGCACATGCAGTGGTCTAAATGCAAAACAACATAAGAATTTACTTTGTTACAGTAAAATTATAAAAGTAATAATAAACTATGCTGCATCCTCTCTTCTGTTTCGGTCAGGCCACAGCACCTCATCCACATCACAAGCAATGTCCCTGTCCAAGCTGCGGGGGAAATATCGCCTAGAATAGCGAATCTAGCCATGAAAAGCATCAACTGCTATAGCTCCACATGTATCTTCTGTAGCTTGGAGAAGGGTTATACGTGTTTGTGAATTTAGATCATACACTTTCCATCTCCAGGCAGAAAAAAATTCCTTAATAGGATTGAGGAATGGAGAATATGGAGGGAGATAAACAGCTGAAAAGCGTGGGTGGGCAATGAACCAGTTATGAACCAGAGCAGCCCGGTGGAAACTTGCGTTGTCCCAAATGACAACATACCCGAGTTGCTCTGGGGCATCGATCTGATCTGGTGGAATGAGTGTGTTGTGTAGGGTCTCTAGGAATGTGATCAGATGGGTAGTGTTATAGGGGTACCCATAAGGGTAGCATGGTGATGAATGACGCCGTGGTGGGTGATCGCGGCACACAATGTGATGTTCCCTCCGCGCTGGCCAGGGACTTCAAATATGGCACATTGGCCAATGACATTCCTTCCCCTCCTTCGTCTTTTTGTGAGGTTGAATCCAACCTCATCAATGAAGATGAACTGGTGCTCCACTGCAGCCACCTCTAGCTCAAGGACTCTCTGAAACACACATGACAATATCAGAAATCGACATGGAGTGGTCACTATTGTGAAGCACAATCATTATGATTACAATACTGAAATATGTATAATTCATACAGTGTTGAAAGTGTGCATCAATTGTTGGATTGTATAGTACTTACTTGCACATAGTTATATCGAAATTCTTTTACTCTTTCTGAATTGCATTCGAAAAGCACTCTGTTTACCTGCTTCATCCTCAGATTATTTCTGCGCAAGACACGGCCCAGTGCTGATAAGCTTACCCTATCAATATTTCCACATCTCATTGTTTTCTATTATCTTTTGTTGTATTTGCCGTAATGTTATGGCGTTATTTTCTCGGACCATGTTCACTATTTCACTTTCCTGTTCAGGAGACAGAAGACATCCCCGTCCACCATGTGCTGGTAATCTTTCAGTTTTGCAATACAAAGAGTAAAATACTGTAAATACTGTGTAGGAATACAAAGTAGAAATACATTTCCAAACACGTTAAACATACTTTATTTTCACAGTCCTATAGAACAGTCCACAACCCATGCTGTACTACTGTACTCACTGATACTGTACTTATATGAAGTATTGCAGTTTTCTAGTGAGAGTAGATTTCTTACCTATTCTCATTTCGGGAAGTCCGGATGATGGATGCTACAGTGAACCTGCTCAAATTTGGCTGTGCTCTTTGCCCAGCTTTCCTCATGTTAACCACATGGTCAACCAAAGTGGCTCGGATTTCATCAGAGATTACGGTCCTTGGCCTTCCTCGTCCTCGTCCTCGTCCTCCCCGTCCATCTCCTCTTACTCTTACTCCTCTAGCTCTGGCTCTGCCTCTGTTTCTGATGTTAGAATCCATTTCTCCAAAACAGAGGAGCTCACCTGTTTCCCTTTTATGTTAAAGCTCTGATTGCTTATTGTTAACATGTGTGGCATGTGTTAGCTCATGTGATGAGTCAGTGTGCATTGTAGGACAATTAACTTTAGAAATTTGAATATCAGGGTGTTCCTTGTGAAAACAAAATCTTTCTTCATGAAAATTGTGTCAAATGCAGAAAATTGTGTGTAGCGTTTTGAAAAAAGTGTGTTTTAGAACTTTAATTTGAGAGTAAAGCAGGAATTGTGCTTGTAGTTTGGCAGAATTGGTTCAGGGGGTTGGTTACACAATCACATGTTCTGGTCATTGTGTCTTAAGCACCAGTATTTGTGTGTAAACAATTGAGAAAAACTGTAATTGGGAATGTTTCAACTGGATTCCTCAGACCGTCTACATGAATATATGTATATGGATGAAGCTGGGTTCAAACGCCATCAGCAATCATGGGGTTCTTCACCATCATGCCACATTGGGGCCATACAACATTCAACATCTCTTGGCATTTCTGAGTGATCTTTGTGATATTGGGGTAAGGAGTGATCAGCAGGATAATGAACATGCAGGGCATCCTGTCTGTGTCATTGTGTGGGACAATGTTAGTTTTCACCAGGCCGTCCAGGTCAGACAGTGGTTCAATAGCAACCAAGATTTCCTTAATGTTTTTCTTCCACCATAATACCCTTTCCATAACCCAACAGAGGAGTTCTTCTCTTCATGGTGTTGGAAGGTGTATGACCGGCAACCCTACACCAGGGAAAATCTATTGCAGGCCATGGAACTGGCCTGTAATGACATAGGTGTGGATGCATGCCAAGCATGGATCCGGCATAATAGGAGTTATTTCCTACACTGCCTGGCCAGCGAGAATGTGGCCTGTGATGTAGAGTAAGTCCTGTGGCCTGACCCAGCACGTCGACATGATGCTGCAGTAGAGTAGATACTGTATGAACAACATTTTCCGTTATGGACAATAAAGATTATATTGACAGCTTCATGACCTAATCATTGCGTTTTCCTTTTTTCGGTGTTGTGTGTAATGACTGTTCAGTGCTGTTTTTCATTTTGATTGACTCGAGACCTGATTTGACAACATTGGTTGGTTTTGAGCACTGCTTGAACTGTTTTGATGCAATCGTTTGGTTTTGCAGGAAGAGTCAGAGGCTTTGTGAATTTATTTTGTGAATTGGGTTTTGTGTTTACAGTTTGGATAAATGGATGCATGGTTACAGGAAATGCGTCTTGGCAATTGAGAAAAACTGTAATAGTGATGTTGACCTTTATAAACTGATATATACTTAGTATATTACACTTTATCCTGGAAACTTTTAGCTAGTCTTATTTTAATCACTGTCTCTGTCTTGACAGCTCAGGAATTGACAGCTCAGGAATTTTCTTCTTTTTCTTAGACTTGAGTTTTTGCCTGACCCATGAGCAATCTTTATTCACTGTTGTTGTTCTTACGGAACAAAAGAGGACATTGTTCGATTGAAAATTGCTCTCTTGTGACATATAGTCTTTTGAACAGTCTGAAGCATGCAGCTGTAATCTTCTCTGTATAGAACATCATGTGACTAACTAATGTGTTTGTCTTTAAATATTCCTCTTTGTGATAATGCACTTGGACAGCTTTTGAGTCTCAATCCCACTCGGATGGTCTTGTATTCTGAAACTCCTTCCGAAGCGCTTGGCATCACCGAGTAATGTGGTAATTAGCTAGAGATCAGAAGTAGACATACTTCATATTTCATATGGACCAGAAGGTCCAGGATTTAAATCCCACCTCTGCCAAGCTGCCACAGTTGGGTCCTTCAGCAAGACCCTTAATCCACAATTGCTTGGATTGTAATGATACAGTCTTTTAAGATTGTAACAGATTGTAAGTCACTCTGGATAAGGGCATCAGCTAAATAACATAAATCTAAATGTAAATATGCAAACTACACACAGGCAGATTCTATGGTCTGGATTGAACTGATTTCTGAAGCAGGTCAGTGTGCCACCCTAGCTAGATTGATTCAAGATGAAAGGATGGCTATGGATGTTCAGGACTAGTGCATTGATGATAATAATGATGGAGAATAGATGGAATGTGCTTTGAATGGATGAAGGCTGGACAGTTATAGCTGGGTATAGCTTCAGGTGATATCAAAGAAGAAAGCTTCTCAGGATGGAGGATAGTGGAAGTGTGCTTACGGCTGCCTGAATGGTTGTTCATCTATGGTTAGAAATTCATATCACTCCTTCTCATGGTGCAGCTTTAGAATGCAAATAAATGGCACATTCTCACATTCATATGGGACCAAAAGGTACTCCGGTGGCAGGGAGAGAATTGTCTGTTCTGTATTACTGTGAAAAGCAATGCCTGAGGGCATTCCATCATGTACTCTCCTACAGCCTTGCATGCTCACACACACACACACACACACACGATTTTCTCATTATCCTAGTGGGGACTCTCCATTTGCATAATTATTACTGTAATGTATTAATGCTATATCTAAACTTAACCTTAGTGACCTAAACAAAGCATCTGCCTCTCTTTGATTTTCAAAAAAAGAAAGTTGCAGTTCTGTAAAAAACAAACTTAAAATGCATATCCATTAGGTCCCCTCAATGATATATAAGCTTGATCACACTTACAGTCTTGGTAAACTTGGATTTATGGGGACTTTCCATTGACCTAATGATCACCATAGGTCAGAAATACTACCATTTGCCCTAACCCTAACAGGAAAACTTTTGGCTCTTAAACCTTTTCAAATAAAGGTTCCAGGTTTTTATGGAATATGATATTCAAGTTGTGGGGAAAAGCTAAATGTCAAGGTCAAAAGTGTCTGGTTTTCATATCCTTTAGGGGACATATAGTCCCCACAATTATTACAAATACCAGATCTGTCACTTTCTCCCACACACACACACACACGCACACACACACACATACACACACACAAATCCCTCCTACTGAGAGAGAGGGAGTCATGAAATGAGAATGTAAAAGGTGCAACATGCAGAAAAGCAAATGATAAGGAGTCTGCTTTAGCAACGCAGCACTGCTCTTTTCCTTTAGGCAAAAAAGAGTGTTGAAAAGAGAACGCAGGCTTTACGCTCTTCCTCCTCCTCCTCCTCCTCCTCCTCCTCCTCACGCTCCCCCCTGCTGTGTGCGTTTTCTCCTTGCTGGTCAGAGCAGCAGCAGCAGCAGCAGTGCAGCAGTGGTGGTAGTAGGAGCTGTGGTTGCATCCTCTCTGCCAGAAGATGCTCAACAACATAACCGACTGTGAGGAGGGGGATGGGGGTACCAATAGTCAGGGTGAGTGACTACTATGGTATGGGTGTGTGTTTTAAGGTTTCCACGAACAGCTGATTGATGTTGGATTTTTTGGTTTGAAATGGACAGCGTATGACAGTTGTGCATGTGACAGGGCTTGTTTGCTCTTTCTGCTACCTGTACAGTGTGAGACAGTATTTGTCAGTACCTGTACTGTATGTGTGCGTACAGTGTGCAAGCAAGAAGGAGCATAGGGACAGAGCTAAGAGTCCTGGCAGGGATCTGCGCTGCAAGGTTGCCGTGAGGGGAATGATAATGCTATGATAATAATGAAAGGACAGGCAGCACTGCATCTCACATGAGCGTGAGTGAGTGAGTGTGTGATGTGTAAGTGAATGAGTGAGTGACTGTGTGGGAGTTTGGAATGGAAATCCCAGGCTGGCACAGCCACCTGCCAGAGGGCAAGTCATCAGCCTTCTTCAAATAATCATCAGATCATCTCTCGCTCACTGCGTTTGGTGTATCAGGTGCGTCATTTGTGGCAAACGTTTTTGAAGCTTGGCAGTGTAAAATCTGGATATCATATGTTGAAGCTCTAGAGAGACCACACAATCCAGTCTCTCATGCATCTAGCATACACATTCTTGTAGACCCTCTGCAGTAGGGCAGAACCAGTACGCCTGAGAGACGGATGATATCATGGGATGAGAACTGGCAGACAATTAGCAGCTTCGATTAAAAGGATAGAAGAGAAAGATGAGGTAGAGGAGCAAAGGAAAATGTTGCGGTATCTTATGCATCCTAACTCTTTGATGCATTCACTCATTTGCACGTATAAAACGGTGCCATTCTTTGATATTTATGTACACTTCACACCAGGAATCCAAATCCAAAAATATGCTGCATCAAGAAATCTCAGCTCAATAAACACCTGCTCTAGGGACTTCAAATGTGCTGCATCAAAAAACTCATCTAAATATAATCCTGCCCAGGGCAATCTGGTCATTTTGCTCCTTTACGCATCAAAAATGAAATAGAACTGCATGTTGAACTTCCAGGTCCTAATTTGCTCTGCTTGAAAGGAGCACTGCAGGTCTGCTGATTAAAGCTGGCTAGCACCTGACTGCAGCAATTCAGCCTGAGCTTCATTTAATTTTAATATTAAATGTCACGTTGAGTTTAAACACGTATTGATGTATGGTCTCGGGCGTAAATATTTTAACAATCCTATACCGTCTAAGATACGGATATGACACGTGGGTGAGGTTTTTCCTATAAAAAAAACAAATTTAGGCTTGTGCCAGTTTTAGTTTTGTTCTGATCATTTTAGCTTTTTTTTAACAATCGTTATTTTATGTAGGGTGGAGATTTATTGCCTTTGCTCCACAGGAGAGTGGCATGTGAATCTACATTCCACCGTCCCCTTTTATTATAAGGAATTGGGACAGTGCTGCAGTGCTGAAGACTGTTTTGTTCTTGATGCTTAGGGATTAGTACAGTACAACTGTCTCAAAACAGTTGCTTTCATTTGCTTTCCTCCTCTCATTTCGTTCTCTCTGCCTGAAACTAAAAGTGTTATTGGATGTGAGATTATTATTTACACAAAGATTCATAGAGACTCATGTTTCTGCTTTTGTACTGGTCATGTCATCTTTTCCATCAGATGATAGTATGGGTAAAATGACTTAAAGAAAATCTAATAATTGTCACTCATTTACAGTCTGTTAACATATATTGCCTATGTGGCAATAATTGTGTTGTAATAAGTGTCAATAGTATAAAGACATATAATGCTATTGTGTGTTACACTCCTCCTTGTTTCCACACTCATTGTCCATTTTATCAGTTCCACTCACCATATAGAATCACTTTGTAGTTCTACAGTTACTTTAGGTCCATCGGTTTATCTACGTACATGTTAGTCTCCTTTACTTTTTTCTTTAATGGTCAGGGCCATCACAGATCAGGTACTATTTGGGTGGTGGATCATTTTCATTACTGCGGTGACACTGATGTGATGGTGGCATGTTAGTGTGTGTTGTGCTGGCATGAGTGGACCAGACACAGCAGTGCTGCTGGAGTTTTGAAACACCTCAGTGTCAGTGCTGGGCTGTTAATAATCCACAAAACAAAAATATCCAGCCGCCAGCATCCTGTAGTTCAGCACTGATAAAGTCTTAGGGTCACACAAACTGTGCAAAGCTGGAGCAATATGGTAGATGTGTATAACAGTGGACAGTGGGTGAACACAGTATTTAACTCCAACAGCACTGTGGTGCCTCATCCAATCATGCCAGCACAAAATACACTTACACACCTCCTCATCGATATCACTGCAGTGTTGAGAATGATCAAACACCCAAATGATCTGTGGGGGGCCTGAGCAAAGGGGACAAACTAACAAAGTATTTAGAGAAACAGCAAGCCTACAGTCTGTAAATGTAGAACTAAGTGATTCTACATGGTAAGTGGGAATGATGAAATGTACAATGAGTGTAGAAACATGGAGGTGTACCTAATAAAGTGATAATTTTTTTTACTATTGCCATTGTGTATTATTTGTATGGAATTATTTTTATATTGCAGTCTATTTTAAGTTTTGGTAAGTATTACTTGGGTGGCACTGTGGCTCGGTGGGCAGTATACCCCCAGGTTCAATAAGTCCCAGGTTCAATCCCAGGGTGGAAAGGCTGGGGTCCTTTCTGTGTGAAGTCTGCATGTCCTCCCCGTGTCTGCATGGGTTTACTTCGGGTACTCCGGTTATCTCCTAAAGACATGCATGTTAGGTTAATTGGTGTCTCTAAATTGTCATTGACTTGTGAATGCAAACACCCCAGCCGTGTGTAACTGGACATAGTTGCATGCCGCTCCCAAGCCCGGATAAATGGAGAGAGGTGGAGAAAGCAATGGCAAGCTATTCCACTATCCTGTCGAAATACTTTATGGATCACATCGATGAAAGACAGAAATGTGTGGAGATCGATGATCCATCAAGTGACCGAGAGTCGGCCACTGTGAGCCAGGCCATCTAACATCAGTGCCCAAACTCAGTCATGTTCCAAAATCTTGTTAAAAGCTTTCTCAGGAGAGTGAGGAAAGAAACAAAACAATACTTAACCCTTAATTTTACATGCCCACAGACTTTGGGCTATAAAGTGTACTTGTATCTTAACTTCAGGATTATTGAATTGTATGTATTGGCCTGCAGTCAGAAAATAATCACTATACATAACAGTTTCCCCATTTATGTTATAACTTGAATTCACAGGGAACAGGGGAGCTTGGACCCTCAGTGGGGTGCCAGTCAATTACAAGTCAGATTAGGAGTTACTGTTGCTGTGCCAATTTTCCAACTCTCCAACACCTGGCCTCCCTTGTCTCATGCACAGCCCAGTCATGCTGTGTGTCATGCCCAACCTGACTTGAAGACTCGAACCTGGGTTGAGCAGGGTTCTGTAGTGGATTAGCATATTATATCGTCGTGCCAACTGAGCACCACCACAAAAACGTTTTTATTTAAATAGCACTTTGTTTAAAAGATTTTACATCTGTCAACTTAAAAAAAAAACCATTTAAAAAATGAAAATATAATGCGATATATGTGTCATAAGATGTGCAATATAAGCAGGCACGGTCACATAAACACCCTAACACTCCACATAGCATACAGGATAGCAGCTTGTGCATATGAAAATACCTGATAAAATGTTTTATATTAGATATTTTGCAGGCAAATTGTATCATCCAGGTTAGTTCAAAGTCTCCATCAGAGAAGTTGCAATGAAACGTTATGATGCCACAAATTAGATAAGGCATGATGAAAATAATGTAATTGAATTGCTCAAAAGTAATAGTGTTCTTTTGAAGTTTATATTGTCCATCTGTATGTCTGTCTTTTAATGGAAAAAACTATTTAATAGATTTACAGCCAAGCAGGCCAAAGCAAGAAAAAAAAGGGTGATAAAAGCCGTGTGATTTAAATGAATACATGTTTGAATCATCTGACAGCCTTGGTAGTAACACGATGTTCAGAAGCGAAACAAAACTGTGACGGCATTACACCATTAAAATAAACGCAGAATGAATTACACAATTTAGTATATCGAGCAGTGTTGACATCTTAACGATTTGTTGCCAGACTTAATGACTTTTCTAGTGAGTTGTTTGAAAAAAGTGACTGCATTTAGCAGATGCCCTGATCCACAGTGACTTGGGTTAAGGGCCTTGCTCAAGGACCCAGCTGTGGCAGCTTGACGAGAGGTGGGATTTGAACCCTGGATCATCAGGTCCAGTGTCCAGTAGGGCTGGGCGATATGGTAAAAAAATATTATATCACGAGTATTAAAGACATTTTCACGATACATGTGATAAAAGATAAAACGCATCAGTAGGGCGTTCTTAAAAACTAATAAATATTATCCCATACTTTATCCAGTAATCCAGGACTAATGACACTGTTTATAATGAAACATGCAGTCGGTCAGTGTTCTCGAAGCTCTGACGATATCCTCAATATCCTCAGTTAAGCATATTGTCTATCACAATAACAAACTGAATCCCGATACGATAAGATATTGTCATATTGCCCACCCCTAGTGTCCAGTACCTTAGCCGCCAGACTACCACAGTCCCGTGAGTGACTATACAGACTATACATTTTTTGTTTGTTTTGTTCATTCCTGTCCAGGGTGAGAGCAACAAGTGACGGACTGATAGCGTCTGTTATTAGGCAGCATGTAAATACAACACGATGATGTCACAAATCGTCAGATTAGTGAATGAACGAGCTTAAGCTACTTTCCTCTGAGAAACATTGGCAACACTGATTTGGAACTTCTGTAAATGATTCTTTTTTATCCTAAAAGCACAAGCTTACATATGGAGTTACTAAATAAATCACTGCTATATTTTTTAACATGTTAATGATTCTTAATATGAAAATTCATTCATTCCTTATCTTCCGTTTAATCTACACGGAAATCTGGGTGCAAGGACAGGAACAACCCTATATGGAATGCCAATTCATCGTAGGGAACATACACAGTCATACACTAAGGGCTACTTTAGAGACACCAGATAACCTAACATGCATATCTTTGGACTGTGGGAGGAGTACCAGGAGTGAACCCACACAGACACGGGGAGGACCCAGACCGCTCCACCCTGGAATTGAACCCGGGACTTTCAATTCAATTTAACTTCAATTCAATTTAATTTATATAGCGCTTTTTACAATGGTGCATTGTCTCAAAGCAGATTAACAATTTTATATTATCTTAAAGGGCCAATACCAAATTAAGCAAACCTAGGGCGACAGTGGCAAGGAAAAACTCCCTGAAAGTATTTGGAAGAAACCTCAGGAGGACCAAGACTCAGCAGGCGACCATCCTTCATGGGTGGCCTAGATGTCAATTAAAAAAAATACTTAAAAGTATATTAAATTATTATTATTAAATTATAGCAAAATTATTATTAAATCAATAACAAATTAATAATAACGTTTAAATTGGTAATAAAATTAATAAACTAAATTATAAAACAAAATAGATATAGAATGAGTCCTCCTTTCTATCTGTGAGGCAGTGGTGCTACCCACCGAGCCACCGTACTGCCCTACTATGAAAATGTTCATTACAATTCATTACAGTTCAGTACAATTTCAGTTCATTGTTAAAGTCTCATCAAATTTAAATCCAGTGTGTTAACAGGTTCGTTTAAAGTCTACAGACTAATTAAAAATAGTATGCTACACGCAGTTTCCTAGCACTTTTGCTAAGCAGTGCATGTGCCACAGAGAGGGAATTTAACAATGGATACCATGAATAGCCTTAATATGAATCAAACAAACATTTAGTGGTATTTTATACACAGTAGTTTAGGACAGTGGATGCCAAGAGTATTGTCTTGTTTGCTGAACTGAAAAAGTGCGGTGCTAAAATGTCTGTGCCGACTAATTAGCCATTGTACGCATGTCAGCCTCTTGAGAATCTGCATGAGGTGTGAAGTTACCGTTGCATAAATACTGAGAACGTTCTAGAAAATGTCATACATCTTGTGCTAATAGAATGTAAAGAGATAATACAAATGCAAAATTATTATTACATTAGCATAAGTGACTCCATCTCGATATCTCACGTGTGTTTAATACCAGGTCAGCTCACGCCAGACTGATATTTACTCCCATCAAACCATTCTCTGGGCATTATCAATTCCTGAAAGCGTAATGTATGCATGCCAGCGGGGCTTGTGTATGTGTTAATATGTATGTAAATAAGGTAGTTCCCCGGATGTGGACTCGTACATTAATGGTCATGTGTGAATGGGATTGGAGACAGCACCACCTCAGGCATGTGATATGAGAAAATCTGTAGCTTGTTCTGTGCATTATATTCTGATTTGAAACTACCGTGTGCGTGTCATGGTATGAAAATGAGTTTACCTGCTGGCCTCCTTTTTGGAGATACATTTACATAATCATCATAAGTCTATATTTCCCACATACTCCATTTTCTTTCTTATATATATATATATATATATATATATATATATAGTATCTTGTAAGATTGACTTTCACACATGCCTGCTGCATATTAGTGATGGACGAACGTTGCTTCTTTAAGCTTATCTGAACCAAGCTTTTCTCCATCTGTGCAAAACAAATTCTGATAGATTAGGCTCGAATCAGGGCCACATTTCCATTTATACTATGTGCAAAAACAATATTGGTACACATCAATTCCTGTTATTGAGACGCCTCTAAAGACAACATATATTCATTACGCTTCATAGAACACGTATCTATGTGGGTACTTGGTAGGGCTTTGCGATACAACCAAAATGTCATGTGCTGATAACAATACGTATCATGATATAGCACATTAGCACATTTACTATAAAATCAGTCAATGGAATATATATATATATATATATATATATATATATATATTTATAAAATAAACACATGAAAGATCTATTATTTTATACTCAACAACTAATAGGTACTTCCTTCTCTCTTTTTCCTTTTTATATTTAGAGACTTCAGGTAATTTTTTAATGAAACATATAACAAAATATAAAATAGTGACATTCTTTAATTACATTAAGTTTAATTGAAATGCACCGATTGCAATTTTCTTGGCTGATTCAGTTTTTTTAAAACTATTTATTTAAACTATTTTACTTTAAATATGACCGACCGATTTTCTTTCTAAGAGTTAGAAATGACATCATAACTCAACTTTTCTTTTAACGAAAACAGCGTTACTGCTAAAGACAGATAACGGGATGCTATGTGCTAACGCTAATTTGCTTTATCCTCGGGTGACTCAAATATGCTAGCCAACACAACACGCACTTGGGGTTGGGTCCTGACAGTGCTTTTTTTGGTTCAGTTGGGCATAACAGTCAGACGTGATTGTCTGTTAGAGGGAGAAGAGACCAGTCGGGTATTAGCCAGAGTATTATCCAATGGCTGGTGTCCAGTACGTGGGGAAAAAAACAGGGAAATTGTATAATGTTGTTTTGTATTCTCATACCAAAACCACTTATAGTAGGAGAAATCAGTAGCCCTGAGTTATGATTGGTGGTTTTATAATGCATAATGTGTTGAGCTTATTGGGCGGGCAGTTTAGCGCCATCGTGCCAGGAACGCTGGGCGATTATTTAAGGTAATATTTGGGCCGGGGTTGATGTGCAGTGCCTTATGAGGGATGATATATGCAGTCTCCTTGGAGCGTCCACAAATGACTAATCTATTGTTCAATTTATACATTTTCTCCACTCATGTTTACCCAGTTAATTAATAAGATTGTATTTCTCAACCACAAGAACCATCAGCCCTATTATGGACTAAATAATGCTTACTGGCTCATTTTATTATCCATTTTAGTATGCTCTCTATTTTATGCGTTCTATCTTAGAAATGAGAAATTAGATATTTATCAGTTTGTAGTCTTGGTACTTCTTCCTCTTCACGTTTAGGCTTGCTTATTTAGGGCTGTGGGAATAGATGTTTATAAAGCTGCTACTGCTTTATAACAATTTGTTTTAAAAAGCACTCTATAGCAATTTTGATTTCTCATTTCAACATACAATGACATGGAGGGCAACATCAATTTAGGCTAACAAGTTATCGTTAAATTAGAATAATATGGTTAAATATGAAATTAGTCATTCAGAAACTTTTTTTTAGAAAATCCTTAAGTCTGCAAGTGTTTTAATATATTAAAAATACATGATAAAGTGTAAAATTTTAATATTTTATATATAAGTTTATTTCTTGTAATGCCTCATTCTTGTTTTTCATTCTTATAAACTGACTCATGTTTTCATTCTTGTGTTAGATAGACACAGTGAGATGTTTAGAATTTTACATATAATTTTAAAAATCACTGATACTGAATTGTTCCCTATATTAGCTATAGCCAGGGTTCAGGTAGCAAATTCAGTTAATGTGTCTAGTTATTGGAAAATTCTGTACTCAATTCCAATTCAAGCTTATATTTGGCAGACTAAGCACTTTCTGATCTGAACTTACATGCACGTGTATGAGGAAGCAAAGCACATGCTATTTGTTACCAATCTGCATGTGTAGGGTTGGATTTCAGGCAAGTTTTTACATCTTTATTCCTGAAACCTGAAAATCTGGCTCCTGCTCAATCACATCAGAGATTGACTTATTCATTGAGTTATTCAGCATCATTTCATTTCCTCAATTACTGTCTTCAGCTTTAAAGTTGATTTATGGGATACAATGTGTGGACATTAAACAAATCTAGATGCCAGTGACCTAGTCACAGTGGTTGGTAACCATAGAAACCATGTTTAAAAAGCCAGTGGAGATGGGGATTACAAATTAAAGGCTAATAGCATAAAATACTGTCTGGCAGTGAGATAATTCCCAACAAACTGTGCTCTTACAAGAAAGGAGAAGCCTAGTAAACAGCAGTAAGCATGATCCTAATAATAGCAATAAAAAAACAATTGTAGAATTTTTAAATTAATTAAATGTAAGAACATTTAAGAAATATCCGATTTTACAGGCTTACAGGATTTTTCTGCAGGGCAGCTGTTCATGCACAGTTCCATTTACAGCGTTTAGCTATTTTATTTACATGTATCTTTTTCTATTTTATTATATTATTGTTTGTTGGATGATCTCCTGTGTTTATTCTGTGTGCTCTTTGGTCTACAAAAGCTATAATAAATCTGCTTAAAAATGTACTTAAGTAATCTTTCAAACAGTCAAAACAGACTCTACAGAAGTGACCTGTTTGAGAAGGTGGCTAAGCTTTTGCACATACCAAATTTTTAGTTTCATTTTTAGAAATCTATTTATGGTGAGATTAACCAGATGGGACAGTTCTAGAGCAGTAGTGGTTGTACGCTGCTGTAAGCAGCATGTGTACATGCTTATTAATAGTATGTTTATGTTTTACACATAACGTCGGTTTTTAGATTATGCTGGTTCTAGCTGAATGTCTGTACTCCTTATTTCAACACCTGGCTAAAATATGGAAAGGAATTTGTAGCAGATAGGTAACACACAGATATGACACAAAACAATATTAGTTTGACTTTTTTTGTGAAACATACCTCAAAGAAAATTGCAATTTTAACAAATGGCATATTTTTGTCAAATCAAGTAGAGCAAATATGGAATCACCTTGAAATTTGTATTTCTAAAAGAATAACTAGGACGAGTCTATTTGCAAAAGAGTTTGTAGAGAATGCTCAGAGACCTTAACACACTGTTGGACTTAGCTAATTGAAAATAAAAAAAATGGCCTTAGGAAGTCAGTCAAGATTGTGCCTTTCTTCAAGAAATGGCCAGCAAACAGTCTAAACCTCAGTCTGATTGAAAATTGCGGGTGAAAAAAACAAAAACACTTCTGCCTGGTCCAGGTTCCAGTCTGCAAAGGTGATCTGTCAGCCGTGAGTGTTGGGAACAGCTCAGTCTAGACTGCTCAGTCTATTGTTTTTAGTTAGTCATTAGTGAGGTTCATACTTTTAAGGACTGTGGTGGCCTAGTGGGTAAAACACTGGACTTATGGACCAGATGGTCCAGGGTTCAAATCCCACCTCTACCAAGTTACCACTGTTGAGCAAGTCTACACTGTTGAGTATTCATAACGTCATAAAAGCCCAAAGATGGGCAGCAAAATATTAACGTGCTTGATTGTTGGTTTTCCACAGCATTAAGTGATTCCGTTCTACTTTATTCCACATTATTTACTACAATAATTGTAGTTTACTTAGTTAGAGGTGTGTTTCAAAACGTCTGTGTTATTCAGCTGTTAAACCAACCTTTTTGTCATATCTATGATTTCTTCTTATCTGTGATTTGCTACAGAGTGAAAAAGCTGAGTGTAATAATTCCTTCATTTTTATCCAGGGCTGTAAAGCAGTGCTTTTTTATCCTGTCTTTCATTTATCCAAAAGGTCTAATCCTGATCATATGAACATTTCCCCCACCCCCTTTTTATGGATTAGAGTCTTAATAATAACTAACCAGGCTTTAATGGATTGGTGTCAGGTATGGTTTTAGTGACTGACTGGCTTTCCAGAGCTCTCTTGTGTTCTCTAATAGGCAAGCTCAAAATCTGACCTTTGGACAAAGTCTCATCACACAGTGTTTTAAGTGATCAGGTTGGAATCTGTTCTGGTAGATTTCTACTTAACAGGATCGTACCTTATCTAAAGTTGGCATGGTGACCTAAATTGCCTAAAATCCAGTCAGTGAACTATATTTTCAAGACAAAGGCTATGTTAGAAATAGTATATTGTGTAATGTCTATCCTGTCCACTGCCCAGTTATACACAGATAAACCAAAACATCATGATCACCTGCTGGTTAAATAACATTGACTATTACCTTACAAATGTCCATGTTAAGGTTTATGATAAATAGCAAGAGAACAGTCAGTTTGTTTAGTTAGCATGTTGAATGTGGGAGAAATGGGCAGCCATAAAGACCTGAGGAGCATTTACGAAAGACTAATCGTTATTTCCGTAAGACCGAGTTGGAGCATCTCTGAAACAGCAAGGCTCGTGGGGTGCTCCTGGTCAGTACTTGTGAGGGCCTATCGATAGTGGTCTAACGAGAGACAAATGTACATTTACGGCATTTATCCAGGGTGACTTACTGATACAGTCTTACAGTTCAGGTTAAGGACCCAACTGTGGCAGCTTAGCAGAAGTAGGATATGAACCCTAGACCATCAGGTCCAGAGTCCAGGACCTTAACCGCTAGGTTACCCAGTTCCCAAATGACAAACATGCAACAGGATGTCAGACACTCAAGGCTCATCTAACAAAGGAGATTTTGGGTTGAGTAAGAGCTGATCTACCTCCCAGCGTTAGAGCTTACCATGGAATCCAGTACAGTTGGACCTTTAATCCTTGACAGAACCAGAGTCCATTCTGAGTTGCTCTAGATAAGGGTGACTACTAAATGCTGCAAATGTACAAAGTCAAGGCATGGAAAATTATAGTCTACCGATTTACACTATATACTGCATCATTTGTGTATACTGCAGGTCAGAAATTTGGACAGTTAGCTATGTTTTAAATATAATAATGCAGAAGTGCAAATAAAAAAAATGCTCAGTCCATACAATAAATAAATATGTTAATATATCTGTATGCATACATACAGTACTGTGCAGAAGCGTTAGGCATTCTATATGTATGTGTATATATAATATTTAAGTTTTAGTGGTCACGGCATTTTGTAATTTATTACAGGCAACTACAGACTGCAGTCCATCTGTTTCTTTACATACTTGATTATTCCCCTTTACTCTGATCTGTAATGGTCAGGACCCCCACAGGTGCTGAATCATTCTCAGCACTGCAGTGACACTGACGTGGTGGTGATGGGTTATGCTGATTGTTGTACTGGTAAGGTTGGATCAGACACAGCAATGCTGCTGGAGTTTTAAAACACTGTTCACTCACTGTCCACTTTAATTCAGCCATCCACCTCATTGCTCCACCTTGTAGATGTAAATTCACAGACAGTAGGGTATTTGTTGCTGCACAGTTTATTAGTCATCCTGTAATTATTTATCATTGCTCAAAGGATGATGCTTAGAGGATGCTGATGGCTGGACGTTTTTGGCTAATGGATCTTTTCAGTACTACCACTACTGCTGTGTGTGATCACACGTATGAATACAACACACACTAGCACACCACCACATGAGTAACAGTGCAGAATGATCTCCTGTCCTGTCCATTGGAGAACAGAGTAAAGTGACAATGTACATAGAGAAACAAATAGACTACAGTCTGTAATTGTAGAATCACAATATGAACTGAAAATATATTTATATTTAGCTTAATCTGTATTACAACCTATTTGTCTCCTGGGGCATTGCTATTATCTAAAATAATACATTCATGTAATGACACTAAACAAACAGGGATGGAGAGGGGCTATATTAGTGTGTATTATCATTTGTATTAGTTTCTTATTGACATGTACATGTTCCCTCGAGAAAAAATAGAGATTTCTATTTTTAACAATGTTTATATGAAGAGACATTCTGATAAGAAATGTATATCTCCGATTGAAACTGAAGCATGCTCACACATGCCCTCCCTGGAGGAAAATATTTGCTCCTTATTATTGTTTAATGGGATGTCCCAATTGAGAGACAGCGTAATATAAATATTTCATAACCTACAGTGATTTCACTATTGAACGGGAATGATTGTGTCCCCGTAGACACGCTTTGTGACTGCTGTTCATAATTAATGACCTAACAAACCTAACTTAACTGGGTAAAGGTGGCTTAGCGGGAGGTACTAAGCAAGTGGCTAGTTTTAGTCACAGGTTTCCTGCAACTAGGCTGGTTCTCGAACCACTTACTGCTTTAGTAAAGCCATAAACATATTTAAGGATCAAGCCATGTTTCCCCCAGTCATTAAACGACTGGGAGTTTTCTAACATGCTGCATAAAATGGGTATAACCTGTTTTATTAGTTTTATCCTGAACTTAGAGAGCATATTTTAGCCTCTACAGTAATTAAATGATCGTTATGTCCTTTGTTGAAGAGTACTAAGTCAAGATATTAAGACAGAAATACATACATTAGTATCTTCATGTGTGTGCAGTTTGTACATCTTTCCAGCTCTAGCACTCTACCCCTCTTTTTGGTTTTTAGCTCAACTGCTGAGCTAACTGTGAAAAAGATTTATATGGATTTATTAAGGGTGCAACAATACACTCTGCTTACGATCAGATATGATCCATGATGAGTTTATGATTCAGTTTTATTTTAACGATTTTTAGAAACAATGTGCAAACAGTGCAAAACACTGTTACACAATTACTACAACTGACGACTATATATTTATTTGTTTGTATAAAAATGTGTGTGTATGTGTATATGTGTGTATATATATATATATATATATATGCACGCACGTACGAGTGTATGTATCTGTGATCACAACTTGCTAAGTCTTACAAACAAATAGCTTATTAATGAGTTTTTGATGCTATAGTTGAGTCAATATTTTAGACAGATGTTTGTGGACACCCCTTCTAGTTCAAAGCTCTTTTTGTGAGTCCAGTTCCCACAGCCATACAAAGCTCGTCTGTTAACATCGGTCATGGTTAAATTCAGTGTCAGGTGGTTCACTGGCAGTTTGTTAGCTCTCTGCCACAGAGGCCGGGAATGGGGGTTTCTCACACACATGGTTTGGTCACAGAGAATTCCGGCTCTGGATCCTTTGACCAGAACAGCCTGGGATAAAGCAGGAAAGGGTGTTAAAGTTTAATTCCATTATGGGACGTTTGAGGATCTGGATTATAACCCATGCTCTAATGTTGGGCCTCTGACATTTTAACCACTCAGCTAAATTGTTTAAATATCAGAAAGTTGTATCCTGTTCATCTGGACACCAGGATTTTGTGAGAGAAATGATTTATCGCTCATCGAAGTGACTTCTTCAGTCTCAGCTATTTGGAAACTTCCCTCATTTTAAATACGGCACACTTTTTCTCTTTCTGTCCACACATGATTATAATTCATGTGCATTGCACTGTGGGTATTGCAGGGTTTTGCCCATCTCACTGTGCTATCTGAAACCGTCTGAAGCAGCATGAACAGTTGCTGAGGTGCTGAGCTTTGTGGACAGACCTCGCATACTTTCAGCCTCTCTCTAAAAGTTCCAACCTCCTCATTCGCAAAATTTCAGGTCACCATTTGCAGCGAGTAAGTACAGAAAATTCAAGGGTAATGCCCCGGAGCGACAGCTGACCTTGCGCTCACCCGTGACTAATTAAGTGAAAACACGACAGTCAGGAGGCAAACATCAGGTAAAGTGCTACCTAGCACGTCTGCCTGATGAATGACATTCGATATGGATTGAAACGTAACAGTAGGATCATGCAAATGAACCACCTGCTTTTGAAATGGCCTCATTTCATATTAATAAGTGCTTACCCTGCTTACAGGAGCAGCGTGTACAGCGAGGTCGGTCAGTATTCTGATCAGTGCAGTGCTACATGTTTTAACGTAAAAAGCAAACAATGTCTCCTCTCTCACTGACCACTTTTCACACAACACAGACACAGAATAGCAGGCGTTAACAAGGAATAACACAATTCTACCCGCGCTCTGGTTTATGATTTCGACCCCACCATTCAAATGCGTGGAATTTAACGAGGGCCTAATGTTGGGAGGATTGAGGGGCTTTATTGGAGTGTTTTTATGTCATAATATCCTTTCGGGCCAATTCACAGGTGACTAATAGAAATGCAATACCGTATTTGATAATATTCAACAATGGTCTCTTTCTTTTTCTGTTACATTCAACCCACTTCCCTCTTTATCACATAGAGTTTTCATTTAAATACAGGCAGACGGACGAATTCGGGACTAAAACGGCCTGGTTCTTAAACCCCAATCGCAAGAGAATGGTGTTCTTAATGCGTACCTTTTGAAACGGTGTTGCCACAAATAAATAAATCGATCATCAGAACATTACCGAGTGACAGAAGAGACGAAAAAGCATTGTATCCTAGTAACCTCGCCCCATGGAGTATAAGCACAGGAATATCGGACCAACACAAGTTGGTCTTGTAACCCAGTGCATTTGGAGCCGTCTGGCAACCATTCCAGCGCTGTTTTAAGTCGATAAACCCAATGAGTGAAGCAGAAATTTGATGCAGTTAAGGCATTGGGCTCTGGACCCGATGGTCCTGGGTTCAAATCCCACCTCTGCCAAACTGCCACAGTTGGGTGTTTAAGAAAGGCCCTTAACCCACAACTGCTTGGATTGTAAGACTATGAGTTGTAAGTCGCTCTGGATAAGGGCGTCTGCTAAATGCCGTAAATGTACCAACCCGCCCTAGTGTACAGGTTACGACGCTTCACATGGCATCATTATAATAGCTATAGTAACTACATAAATGTTCGTCGCGTCCACCTATGGTTTGGTTTTGGAAGCAGCCTGACAAATTTGTGGTGACCTGAGAGCAAAATTTTTCAAACCTGCTCATCAAAAAGGTACTTTTGGTTAAGTGGGTGTGTGCTGCATATTGTGGCCATTGTTTCAGATTATATAAAGGTTGATGTTTTAGTTTCCTGTTTCCATGGGTAATTCTTTTCACTGTTCTTTACTTTTTCAGTTGCAGTGAAATGGACTTCAGAGAGCCAGCATATGGGTAAGCAGCTGTAGCTCAAAACGACCTGACTGCACACTACTCCATACTGTATTCCATACTCGTCTCTGGAATGGAACATGATCTGCACATGAGAAAGGGATTAGTCAAGTCAATTTTATGTCTCAATGGCGGCTTTTAGTAGAGCATTGTCTCAAATTCAGGCTCAAAACCTTATTTGAGCAAGCCTGGGGTGACAGAGGCAAGGAAAAAGTTATACAGAAGCATCCTTGGGAGGACCACAACTCAAACCTGACCTCCCTAGGCGACCTAGCTATTATGCATCTATACAAATTAAGCCAAGTTACAACTTATTGAAGCCCATAAGAAACTACTCCACTGACAAAAAATTAGGGGAGCTTTTAAAAGGAAATTTCCCCTCATTACTTATGCCCTAATTATTGTTAGCAGCGGAGTCGTTTAAATTGGCTTCCACTCCCAATTTTCTTTTTTGCCAGTTGTACTAGACCTTTGACCCTGACGGTTCTCCAGGTTTGGGCCAGTAAAGAACAAACGGTGCAGGAGGAAATGGACGTGCTGTTTGTCAATTAAAAAGACTGCAAAGCTAACAGCAATCAGATTGCTACCTAAATGTCCTGGGCATGGCTACAGGACTTTCTGGTATTTATGATGTTATTCATTATTTGTGGCATTTAGCTGGAGCTGGTTAAAATTAGTCACTGCGTATCTAGAACTTCGCTCCAGGGCCGCCTAGAGTCGCTTGGTTTTGTTCCGCACCTGTCAAAAAAAATTCTCAAGAGGAGAATGGGGTGTGAACGCTGCTTTTAATCTGGATCATTTGAATTAAGTCGTCGCCTCCGCAGCCTCCTTTTCTCCTGCAGCGTATCGCCGCCGCACACACACCGTCAAATCCTGTTTGCAAGCGCTGGATTCTCTCAACACGCATCACCCTGCCATTAACGCCGTTCTGCACAAATCACGTAACATTTTTTTAAAAATTCTACCGGATCCCAGGACCCAGTGGCTTCACTGAAAATGAAAAAGCAGACGGATGGCAAGGAAAACATCAAAGGCCCCAAAGGCAAACTGTAAACTCCCACCAGCAGACATGAAGCCCCTCCTACTTAAGTACATCAAAGAAAAGTGACAAGATAAATGGCATATCCAAACAAGCAATAAACCGTATGATCAAAGTCTCAAAATAAGCTCTTTTTTTTATTAAAGGCAGACGCACCCCCCACTCCCACCCCACCCAATTACCACCACCCTGAATGTGAGCAATGCAAAAAAAAACATCACTGTTAAACATCTATTAGCTGAATGCCCAAAATACTCATAAAACTATTTTGTCGTTTTTTTTGTTTTGTTTTTTTTAATCAAAAATCAGTACCAGTTTGAAACTATGGGTCAATTTAAGCGAAAAGAAAATAAAGCTAAAAGTGGACTCGGACTCTTTCTTCGCCCTCTGTAGTCTGATTCTGAGTAGGGGGAAAAATTTATGAAAATGTAGTGAAGAAATGTAAATATTTATTTTGCCCGTGTCACCCAGCTCTGCTAAAGACTTGTACATGACTACAGTTTTATACAGTATTATAGGTGTTTTCACTTTTGAACTCAACAACACCTTTTGTTGTGTGTGTGTGTGTTAGTGAGCCCTATGGCGATCCATATTACGACTATGAGATGGAGGCCTTGTGGAGAGGCGGCCAGTACGAGAACTTCAGAGTGCAGTATACAGAGACCCCTCTACCATTTCACTACAGCGTGAGTTCATGCACCGAAATCACTCAAGAATTCAGTTTTTACTGCTTTACCCTTTAAACTTTGGCCAGTTTGTGTTTTCATTGATTTTTAAATAGAATATATTTTCGCGGTCTTACAAATATAATTTCAAACGGGGATAATTTGATCCGTGAGGAGACTCTTTGTCTTATTTGCATACAGACCATGGGCGATGCAACAAAATATACCATAGAACAGTAATATCGATTAATAATACAAAAGTTTTTACATTTTTCCCCAACAGATATGAGAGCAGTGAACATAGTTTTCAGTCAATAATCAATATAGTTTCAGAATAATTTCTAGTGTTATTGTCTGTTATATAGTTTTTATCAGAAGAATGACCAGTTTGGAAAATCGGGAGTTATTAGATCGCTCGTTGGACTGGAACTGGGGGGTTTTAAACGCTTCCTCAAAGTGTTTGAAAGCTTTTTGCCTTAAATGTTGGAAGTTTAACCTTTTTAGCTTTTTTTTTTTTCTTTTCTTTCAAAGTGAAGACAAACCTTTGAGTGTCCATCTTGCACTAATGCTCCAGTCGACCAGATCAAAACGATAGAAATGATTAGACGACACATGGGTTCTGGCAGAAAGTCGCCTCCTTAATATAGATGCACTAATCGCATAAAACATGAAATGTGGAAGTAAGAACCGAATTTCTTCTTCTTTTCGTTCCAAATCAGAACCAGGCTTCAATCCCCAACCCTAGAAAGAATTGTCCCAAATCACTTAATAGGCCCGCATTCTGTTCCACATAGGCTTCTGCTGGTAGAACATGGGGAGTCGGGGTTAGGAGAAACAGCCCAAACAAAACTACAGCAAATGACGCATTGAAAGATTTTCTGTACGTCGATGATTTTAATAACCAAAAAGTAATTCCTAAAAGCAAAAATAGTTGTTTATTCCCGTGGGGTGCGACGGCCATGCCCTAATCCATGGTAATATCTGAAGGATCTGGCGTCTGACCTAAATAACCCCAGGATTCAAACCGTGTGCCCTTGTGTGCTTTAGGACCGCGAGCGGGAGAGGGACGTGCGCGAGCGTCACCGCGAAAGGGAGCGCGAGCGCGACCGGGATCACCGCGAGCGAGAGCGCAGGCAGAGAGAGCGCGAGAGGGAGCGAGAACGGGAACGAGAGAAGGAGAGGTTGCGCAGGAAAGAAGAGTGGGAGCGTGATCGCGTTAAGCGAGACGAGAAAGAAGGAAGACCCAGAGAAAGGCCGCTGCGAGAGCCACGCGAGAAGAAGGAAGAGAAGGACAAGGCTTTAAAAGCACGCTCCCCCATCACTCTGCCTCCCAGGTAAGCCTCAGCCTCTAGCTATGAGGTTACGCTTGTGTATTATCACACGAATGATCTAGTATTTCGAGATGCATAGCAGTTGGACAGGACAGCAGCACACGCCTTTATTCCCTATGGGAGTGCTAACGCCGCTAATGTGCTCATGGACTTTAGAAACGTTTACAGGTACAGACTAGCGAACGGCTCATTCGGGGTTTTGGTGATGGTCCGAACCTTATTCCGAGTTCTTAGAAGTCAAGTTTTTAATTAGCGTGATTTACAGCAGGGTTTAATTGAAGCATGTCCAAGCTATAAATGTACGGCTCTCAAAATCGAGGGGATATTTCATTTTTCACTTGTTACTCAATTGCCACCATCGAGTTTGCACCTCATTTGCGTTTGAATTTCTTGTTTCGTTAAACAATTTTTTTTATTTTTATTTTTTTTTAATTCTTAAATAATTTTTTTTGATGGCTTCTTACTCATTTCGAAATATCCCCTTGTTACATATGTCCTGCTGGCAAAAACGAGGGGAATATTTCAAAATGAATATGTAGCCATCAAAAAAAGTGTGTGTGAATAATTATATATACACACACATACACATTCTTTACCTTGGTACATAGTGATGTAGCCACGCCCACCCACCCACCCACCCCCTCGTTAACGTGCCCATGTGGCGTGAATATGTGGGCATAATGAGTTCACTCGTTGAGTGCACAGCACGTTGGATGGCGGAGAGGGAACACGTTTTTCCGACCGAAAAACTCGGAACGTTTGCAAATTCACCAACCTTTGAAATACGAAACTGGTTTAATTTCATTCTACTTTCATTTTCGTGGAACGTCAACGGACTGTTTGACGGAATAAACGATCTTTACGTCACCCAACTCTCCGTGCGTGATTTACCTCGTTTGTGTTGGTATTTTCTCCACCTGCCTCACGTGGCACTAAGGATTAAGTCAGAAACGCCGTAACGGCCATATTTCGGGCGACTATTTATTAATTTTTATATGTATGTATGTAGTGCTCACAAAAATGCGAGGATACTTAATTTTGTGAGCAGTGTATAATTCGTAATAATAATAATAATAATAAATGATTACACAAGATTGCAGCTGAGCTGTATCAGTGTAAATCGGGTTGGTGCTCAGGTTAGATCGAGTTTTGCTCTTTGTTAGGTTGTGTGTGCTAGAGCGGTGTTGTGTATAGTTGTGTTCTGGTGTCGTGGATTGCTTTCTTTTTATTGTCGGACTCCCGATTAGTTTTAAATGCATAAAGCTTAAGCTTGTTATTGGTTTGCTGTGGGAATATCACGAGCGTCAGTCGTAGGGTTGGCCCGCGTTTGCTTCTGACCTGGGAGTGCAGCCTTTGCTGCTCGAAGTCCGAATGTTTGGCTTTCCAAGTGGGAATTAAGCAGCGAAGGAGAGTTCAAATGGTTTTCACCTGTTCGGAGGATGGAAATTACCCAGTTGCACCATGGTCATAAAAACAGCCCAGGTGCACTTTGTGGACCTGATTAACGTGAGGGTAAGGAATAACAGTGGGGTTTTTAGAAACAAACATTGAACTTCCTGTACGTTTGTGCAAAGCCATGCATGATCTGAAGTGAAACAAAGCAGCGGCTCTTCGTTTTATAACCTGTTCTCGTGTCAGAGGTGCTGTTAGAAAGATCGAACGAGTCCTTTGACTCGCGCGTTCCCTCACCCTTTGTGGATTTTTTTTGAGCTGCAGAACTGTAAGAAAGAGGGCCAGGGTTCAATTGTCGAGGGCCTTTTAGCCAAAGACGTGTAGGGGCGTGTTTAATCCAGATCGTATCAGTCAGTTCTTTATCAGACAGAGCCAAAGTTTGAGTGGATGTAACGTTTTGTTCTAGACTTTTTTTGAACAGTGAGAGTTGAGGCTCATCTTTATAGTGAGTAATGTGTCTAGTTGTGAACGACCACCCAAAAATCTCACTAAGCCACATAATGCACTCTGTACCAGAAGGGCCAGCTGTATAAATAAAGCCTGTAACCCATAGTTATTGCTAAATGCTGTAAATGCAATTTGATTGAAACCCAATTTAAGGGATTCCTTCGCTGAGAAATCTGATAACAGAGATCAAATCCAGCTATTTCATACTTAGATCTTTGGGTTCATATGGCTCGTGTAATCAGCAGCTTACAACCTCCCAGCAGGATATGATGTAAACTAAAAACTTGTAATATCAGATAAGATCGGACTCTTTACTTTCTCGTGTATATGCAGGTCAAGTGTCTGGTAGCAGATTGTTGCAGGTTGCTGTGTTTTAATCCCAGGGTTGCCAGATCCCGCTATAGAGAACAGGATTAGATTTATGTAAAAAGCCCAAAAGAAGCAAGAATATGGACCTGGTAACGGCGTTTAATTCTGCCAGCCGCTGTTGCTCTACTCTGCATTGCATGCGCAGACTGAGAGAACCGACTGAAATCCATGCATGTGAATGCATGCTCTGAGAAACCCGATTACAGATGTAAAATCCAGCTCCGTGTCGGGTTTCTTAGTGTGATCTGTCAACCTGAGCATGCGGTTTATATGATCACTTGGATTACGGGATAAGAGCAGAAATCGAACTGCCGTTGGATGCATGTAAACCCGCTGACTTGTTGCCTGAGAAGAACAACGGTTTAGTTTGATTCGGAGCGTCCTGTCCAGTTTAGAGGCATATTATGGAAAGATTTCACGCATCTAAAGTGCGATTAGACATTATGTTAAACAACCTGTAGGAATGCAGTACAGTCAAAATTCCTGCTGTGTAATGTACATCCATCGAAGCTGAAATCTGCAAGCGCAAATCCGTCCACACGGCTTTTTTGAGAACCAAATGGAAACATTTCCTGCTCGTGCTTTGCCGGTGAGGTCATTTAGAAGATTGTTTTTCCAGTTTGGGCTTGGCTTATTATTTTCGCTCGGGGAATACATTAGTAGGTCAGATCGTTATCAGCAGAAGTGAATTTGTTTGAGCTGTTAATATCTTTAGAACTGTAGTCCATCCTGCATTTGGCTGTCCATCAATCCTGTTTTACGAGGACTCAAACTGTTATAATCCCAGCAAGTGTCGTCATTGATGGAAAAGGTCAGAGTCCACTAAACATGAGCTAAAGCATTGCTCCGTATTTAGCCGTGCGCTAGATCTGTAAGATCCTTAAACGCATCTAAAAGATGACATTATTACAAAATGACATTATTACTTCTAATTAGTACTAATGAAATTAAACGAATGCATGCGTCATGCTTTCCACGTGAGTAATTTGATTGAGTTTTGCCTGCACTCACTGGCCACTGTATTAGGTACACCTGTTCTACCGCTCCTCAACACGCCCATCTAATTAGCCAATAATGGCAGCCAATCGACGCTTTTAGACATGAGGCCGCCAAGTCACCAAGCATAAGAGGGTGTGGTGTAAAGCATGCTGCCACTGGACTCTGGATGTTCTGATCACTTTCCCTTATCTGGCTGTCTAAGGATAAGAGCGTCACCTGCGTGCGAGTGCACGGTGTCAACTGTGTCAACGTTTATGTCCCTTAGTTTCACTGAAGGGAAATCCTAATACTTTATCATACTCAGACCATTGGCACGCTTCCAACTTAGTTTGATCATGGCCCTGTTCTGTCCCGGCATGACTGCCCCAGTGCCCGAAGGAAGGTCCCAGAAAGTCACAGAATCCTGACCTCGGCCACCTTTTGAGATGAAGTAGAACGGAGATTGCGAGCCAGGCCCCCCTCGTCCCGACGTCGGTGTGTGACGAACGGGCAGAAATTCCCACAGACCCAGTCCAAAATCTTCTAGAAAGCCCTGCCTCTTACAGCTGCAAAAGGGGACCAGCTCTCTATTAAAGTCTGAGCTTAGAACGGGCGTCGTAAAGTTCATGTAGGCGTCTTAATTCAGCCCCGTACGGTGCATCGTTAACGAAATCTCATTGTATTATTATAACGAAGGGGAATTGCTTTAATTACTACTAACAAGGCCTTAAGCTTATTAAGCCATTTGAATGTTTTTATTACTGTTGCACAACCAGCAGGATGGTCCGCTCCCCTAAGGCTCCTTTAAAAAAAAAACATTAAACTCTTTATAATGTTTAAATGAACTAAAACAAGCCTGCATACAAAACATCCAGGTGCCTGTCTTAACAAGTTGACTTCCACACACGCACACGCACGCACGCACGCACGCGCGCTTTCCAAACAAAACATGTTACTTAATAAGCAGGGAATTCTCGTCGTAGTTTCACCTGCGCTAGGTGACTCACTTCCCCGTCTAATCAGTAGGAAGTAACGAGTACGTGTGACGATGCTGGCTTTTTCGTCATTGTACAGGTGTGTCTGAACCTATAGAGCACTCGGGTAATTTTAGTCTGTTGCAACACGCCTCTGCACAGGTTTCTGGCACTTCACCCACACGTGCCACTGTTTATTTTCTCACGTCTTCATAGTTCATTTACTTTTATGTTTGTTATTATTTGGGTTAAATGCGAAGCCCGTCCTCCTCCACAAAAGGTCTCTACCCGTCCAGCTTTCTTCTCAGGCGTGTGCATGTGCCGCCCTGCAAAAGACGTGGTTTATTTCGTGGTCGCCCCCTTCCCACTGTGCCTCGGGGTTCAGCCAAATATCGAATCCGTGCACTCGTTACATTTATCGGTTCCTACTGACGCTTTTGATGCTCCCAATAAACTGCTTGTAAATAGTGCAAAAATACATCTGTATCAAAGAGGCGTCTTTGTGCCCGGGCCGGTGCGTCATGTAATCACGTACGTCATCACAAAGTGTTCCTGGAGCATCAGTGCAAATCGCTCGGCTCCCCTTTGAGAGAAAACAAAACGTTCAACGTGCTGTACGCGTGTGGAAAGATGAGCTGAAGAAGAAAACGGTTGCACCTCCAGCATGGCAAACATCTCGCTGTTGCCCTTAGTTACGGAGCTTCAGCAGAGTACCGGGTTCGACCGACGGTCTCCGGTGCTTCATTAGACAGAGGGAGAGTCTAAAACGTTTAACGTGAACAAAGCGAGTCATTTCTGCGGTTGAAATGATGAACCTGTGGTTCAAAAGGAAAGTAATGATTTTGTGTTTAAGCTTTTCTTTTCCCCTTTTAAACCTATTAGAATATAAATATTATTTCCCTTTGGGCCACAGGTTCATCATTTCAGAAGTAGAGTTTACTTAAGTTTACTTGCTCATTTAAAGACGTTTGTTGTTCTTGGGTCATTGTTTGAGTTTGAGTGCATTAAGCTGTGTTAAGCTTTTCACCTATAGTGCGTTTAAATGGGAAGGAAAAAAGCTTGATGTGAAAATGATTGCTTCTGAAGCTGAAACGTAAATCGAAATTTTTAATAAAACTCCCAGTTGATCACCTGCAAACGATGCCCAGTTGGTGCGCGTGTTGGCTGTGCTAAAATGTAAAAGGTGCGAGGTGTTTTGAAACTGTCTGATCCAGATGAACTCATTCAGTATTCCTTGTTGTCCCTTCCTTTCCGTCACGTTCTGATGGTGAGAAATTATGAAATGCCGGACGTGAACTTTCCATGCTTGTGGATGGTTTTAGTTCCTTACCTGAATTTCATCACCGTGTGACGTCAGGCGGGTCTCAGTTGTTGACACGGCAGAGCAGTGGTGCATTGGCTTTTGTTATGAATGAGTAATTCACTGGGGAAATTGAGCAGGCCAGGGCCAGATCAGGGAGTGGATGGGAAGACACGCCCTTTCTACTCAATTCTTTCTTTCAATGTTTTTTTTCCTTTTTTTTTTTTTTTTTTTTTTTTGTGTAGGGTTGAGTTCAGACATTGGAAGTTCCCACTGTGCCTTCATTCTCTTTACTCAATGGCATTTCTATCAACACCTAATGGTATTAGTTACCTGACACAGGTGTCTAATGGCTGTACGTCATAGGAATGAAGGTACTTTAGTTTATGTAAGACTTCTGAGAGTGTGTGTAAGTTATTGGATTGGCTTCTGTATTGGCAGGACACGTCAGCGTTAATTTCCCGTTTCAAGTCTATTTTGGTCTGGGACTAATGTTGAGCTGGGAAACGGTAAAAAAAAAAAATGCCAACAAGCCAGCTGGATTGGTAACTAAGAAAATACCTGAGCCCAAATGGATTTTTGTGGTTTCTCACCTTTGAAGTCTTGTCACACCAGCTCAAGTTCTATTGGAACGTCTTTAGAGATGCGGCACATGGCCGAAAGTATGTAGACACACCAACATGACCGCAGATGCTAGGTCACGCATTCATTTATGCTCATACCTGCATGAATCTCATTCAGGGTCACCGAACTGTCAGCGCAGTGTGAAAGGCACCCTAGGCACACTAATGCTTTCATTGTTCTTTTATAGATGTGCAGCCTAACAGTCTCAAGTGTCAAAAGCAGTCAGAACACACCTTACTGGGGACGGACTATAGGAGTGCATGAACTGTGGTCAAACCGGGCTAGGGTTCTACCTAAACAAGTCCTGCTCAGTCTTGTAAAGCCTTTAAAGCTTTATAAACTGTCATAAAAGTTGTAAAATCATTGAAATCGGAAAGGCATGGCTCAAGATGTTCAGTTCGGTTACAAGTATACTGTTCAAAGAAATGTGGGTCTATTTCAGAATGAAATATTTAAATGTTTAAATTTCCTTCGGTATCTTTCCACAGACGGCCATTCACAAATAATAATCAGCATCCCAAAGTCTCGTCAATTTATCGTTATGCCCGGAAAATCCCCAAATATCAGTTTGCTGTGTCAGTTTTTTTAGTCAGTATCACACACCTCTAACAGGACATTGGCCAGACATGACTGTAGTCCTTCTTTTTATCCTTAAGATCCCTCGATTATCAGAGCTACCACGGAAAACATGAGTTTTCCATGATGGCACTGCGTCCAAAGCCTCACTGCAGGAAGCAGATGCAAAGATGTTGTGATTAAACACGCAACCAGGCCGTAACCAGGATGTTGGTCCCAATATGCAGAGAATCGGGTGATTAAACTGGGACAAACTGCGTAGTGTTCGTTCACAGGACGCGCACTCCGAATCAAATTTGGGGAGAGGTGCAGAAACGTTGATGCTTCAGAGAGAAACGATGAAAGTGCAGATAGAAATATGCGTAGTCAGTGATGGGGTGGGGAAACTGGGGTGCAGAACAGGACGTAGTTTTTCTTTCATTTATGGAATCCACATTAATGATTTTTTTTTTTTTTTTTCGATTAATATTATTCGGATTATTATTATATATTATATATTATTATAATTCGGATATTTCAAAAAATATTTTCCATGTCTTTAATCGGAAATAGAGCATTGAATAACAGAGAAAATAAGTGCGAACAATAATTAAATAATAATAGATTTAATTAAATGAGATTAAAAACTGCTGTTGTTTTCTGTAATGAGAAAGACAATATAGCCTGAGTATAGATTCCATTTAAACAGGTCAATAAACGTTTTATTTACAGCATTAGCTGAAAGCAAGTAACAAAAGTGCAAAAGCTAAGACACACACACACACACACAAGCACAATATGTAACACAGTGTGTAAATACCTGATTACACTAATTAGAGGAGCTCGAATATGTTACCTTAATCCCTGTATAAATGTATGTAGTATAGAGTGGCTCACTTTTAAAAGAACTTAACCGTTTAACTGTAAAAATGCTTAAAATCAGAGAGGGCTGGTGTTAAACGTCGTCTGCTTGTGTTATCAGGGTCACGGGCCAACATTCCTTCTCGATTGCATGTGGTGAAATGTTTAAAAGAGACTTTCACTTCCCCGCTCAGACACAACATTCCTTTATGTTAAGCTATTAAATTACTATCAGGGTTCACCCAGAGGATGATGGGGATCCCCCGTGGTCGCCTGTGTTTGTTTTTTTTTTTTTAAATATTCGCCTTTAATATGTGGGAATCCCGTAAGCTACGTTACACGTGCGATAGATTTGAGATCAGTAATCATTTCTCAGTGCATATTTCCCTTTAGTAGTCCGGAATCCATCAGCTTTCTCAGTCTGCACATGCATGCAAGCAGAACCCGACCCTGTTGCCAGGTCCTCCTATTCAAAACGGTTTCCGCTTTTGTGGACATTCGAACGCAGTACGTGCTTGGGAAAATGATTTAAGATTGAGTGAATAAAGTTCGAAGTCACCGTCACGTCAGGTAGGGTGAGCAGAAGTACCATTCTATCCGGAGTTACGCAAGCATGGAGGTTTCCCGTTATCGGATTACCCCCAGAGCATGTCACCGCGCTGATTGGATTACTGACTAAATCTTTTCGGCAATCATCTGGTTTTCACGTGAATGTGAACGCACTCACTGGTGTGCATATTTTAACAGCACGTGAAACATTCTTTTCATCAACCCACAGACCTCAGACTTGCGCAAGGGCGTAAGGTATGCGTAGTGCGTGTGTCCTGGTGCACATGGCCGTCCAGCCGTAATCTGCTTGCTGAAGCGTTCCACTGTGATCATATAGGATCCCTATTTTCTGAACATGACATTATGCTCCATTGTAAAAAGCGCTGAATTGAACGTTACACATGCAGGCAGTGCTGGTTTTGGGGGGGGATTCCCCTGTAATGACAAGCCTGGCTCCCCTACGACCCTCCTAAATGATGGAGCGAGTTACCTCAGTCCTGTGTACACAAAGCGACAACGCTCATTTGGGAATTACCAATTTTATTAGAGCTGATTATATTTGAGTTTAAAGCTTAGCCACTGGGAAGGTGGGGAATTAGCTGGATGGCAGTGCATAATGTCCAGGGATTAAATCTCACCATTGCTTGGACTGTACAGTCCCATTGGCTCTAATCTGCTCTGGGCTGGGTTAAAAAGGCAAACTTTGTAGGCAAACGTCTGCTAAGTAATACATTTTGTTTAAGTCTTTTTCCTCCAGAAGCAAGACCACTTGTTCTCTTGCTAATACAATCAAACCCTGGGCCTTTTTGGAAGCTCTAACGTCTGTAGAAGACGCCCTTATCCAGAGCGACTTACAACTCGTACAGCATTGCAATTCAAGCCTTGCTCAGGGACCCAACTGTGGCAGCTTGGCAGATATGGGATTTCAACCCTGGACTATCATGTCCAGAGTCCAGCTACCACGGTCCCCCTCTATCGAGGCTGGATGAACATGCAGTTCAGTAATCTTTGACGACCCGAGCTAAAATGTTAGTAAGTGATGTCATTTCATCCACGTGAAACAAGAACACAGATCCGAGGAAAAATGCTGACGAATGTTGGCAGCTGCTCAACGCCCCTCCCATTTCAGTGCCCAGGTATATAATACTGTCAGGCCAAATTAGTCTCAGATCGAGTGAGGCGAGGTGCCATGAATGATGCCATAAAACAAATTCACAGAGCAGAACCCAGGAAAAACTACAACAACCACAAAAAAGCTACTGGGGAAAAAAAACAACAACATGAAAACACAACAAATATATAATCTACAATAATAAATCAGAGGGTTGAAAGCTTCAAAAATCTCAAAAACAGTGCAAACCAAAACAAGCCTGCATGAGCAGGGACTTGCACTTCATCTCAAATAAAAATGTCAGCATGCATCCATGCTACCCACACAGGGAAAAAACCCTCTCTAGGTATCACTTCTGTTTAAATAAATAAATAAATAAATAAATAAATAAATAAATAAATAAATAAATAAATACACTCATTACTGCTTGTTTTTGCTGGCAGCAGTCCAATGCCCCTCCCTCTTCAGCGTACCTGGTTATAAAATGCTGCCGTGCCAAATTAGTCTCAGATCGAGTGAGGCAAGGGTCATGAATGATGTCATAAAGAGAAACCAAGAAAACATTAACAAAAAAAGGTTAATGGACAAAAAATACTAAAAAAAAAACCCCACAAGAAATATATAATCTACAATGATCAATCAAAGGGTTAAAAGCTTCAAATAAATAAAAAAAACCAGTGCAAACCAAAACAAACCTGCATGAACAGTCTATCCAGACAGGAAAAAAACTAAGGGTGTCACTTATGTTAAAATAAATAAATAAATAAAGTCGCTCATTACTGCTTGCTTTTGCTGGCAGCAGTCCAATGCCCCTCCCTCTTCAGCGTACCTGGTTATAAAATGCTGTAGCCCCAAATTAGTCTCAGACGAAAAGGCAGGGACTGGAATGAACCATAACAAGCAATAGACCAAACAATCAGACTGTAAGGTTCAGGTCCAGGGCTCGGGCTTAACCAGGGAGAACCCTAACAATCTATGCAACATGGGTTTGTTCATTTGAACCGGTTTAGTTTCAGCCCATGACGTTAACTTTTTCTGACTGAAACTGTACCCAAGGGTTAGTGTTTCTGAATCAGACAGGAAACGGTACAGGAAAAACAATTTCACAATATAAGGACAGTCGAACAGTATTTCAAGGGAACAGACTGTGATGAAAAGTGACAAACACTCAGCTCTGGTTTTTTTTCTGCTGTGCATAAAGAATGCAAACTACACTGCTCACAAAAAATTAAATACTTCAATTTGAGTCAAATCAGACAACATTACGAAAGGCCCGGCGCCCTAAAAAGAAGACCAAACGGTAACGCTGCTGTCTCCATGAAAGGACGGTTTGTTTTCTCCCTTTTTCCTTTGGTTACAAGTTGCCCTAAATTTCAGGGTGCGAAACGGTGCTTAATTTGTAAACGTGTCAACCATTTAATGGTCTATTAGCAGTTCTGCTGCTGGGAGCCTTGTTGTTTTTTCTTCATGGAAATTGCTGCATTTGCGATAATTATTGTTAATATACCGTGCATAAATGAGCACTTGGTACAGGTGCAAGTACAGGGGAATCTCAGGACTCGAATTTAATCGGTTCAGGAAGACAGATCCAACTCCAATTTGTTTGCGGTTTGAATCAAGCTTTCCCATAAATGGTAAACAGAAAGGATTAATCCATTTCCAAACGACCCCCATGTGATTGTTTTATTGCACCTCAAGGCAACACGTGCCAACCACAAACACATTTGCATTAAAAAAAAAAAAATAAATAAATAAAAAAAAGCGTTCGGCACGTCAGTGTGGCGGTGAGACTTGGGGTGTGTCTGAAATCACAAACGGGCGTGGCATAGAGCGGTTTATGTAGTGGCAAGTAAATGAGTGGGCACTTTCAGACACCCTGAGGCTGGGGCATGTGCTTACAGGCTTTACTGATGTTCAAAGTCTGAATTTTGTTTGAATTGAGGCAAAATTAAACGGAGCATTCGATGTTATAGTTTAGTTTATTTATTCTAGTACTAATTTAAATTTTATTATTAATTTGTTATTGATTTATTAACCTAATTTTGCTATAATTTATTATACTTTTAAGTATTTATTTAATTAACATCTAGGCCGCCCGTGGAGGACGGGCCACCTGTTGAGTCTTGGTCCTTCCGAGGTTTTTTTTCCCTACCACTTTAGAGAGTTTTTCCTTGCCACTGTCGCCCTAGGCTTGCTCAACTTGGGACTGGCCTTTTAAGATCATATAATATAATATAATATTATGAAGCTGCTTTGAGACGATGCTCCGTAGTAAAAAGCTCTACAGAAATAAAAACTGAATTGAATATTGAAAATGGGTGAGTAAAGAAGCGCCCGATTCCACAAGCGTTGGGAAGCTCGGACTGCTCTGTGCCGTACGAGTTAAGAGACTTTGGACGATGAACGAAAGGACGCAAAAAGGTGCGTACCCGTACGGGGATTAATTAGGGCCTTGGTCCCTTTTTCTCCCGTGCATGGGGCCTCTCGAGCTTGTGGGTGGCGGTCTGGCCAAAAACCGCATGATTGAAGCGCCTAGATCTTGTGCTGATTCTCCTTCTTCTAGAGAACGTTCAGGAAATGGTACTGTATAGCAGCTGAGTGGAGATATTCGACACCCTTTAACACTGTGGTCGGAACTTCCGGTTTCCGCTCGACATGTGCTAGACGCGATTTTTCGAGCTCCGTAGGGAAAGCAGTATTTTATTTGTTTGGATGCACTTC
>JAUZST010065569.1:0-22555 GCA_034779995.1 Parotocinclus haroldoi | reverse complement strand
CAAAGAAGGCTAGAGGGTGGGGAATCCCCTGTGATTGGTGAGGCATTTGCTCAGGATACACAAGGCCCTCCCATTTTGGTTTTCACACACTCTTACGGGAGGAACCAACAGTAGCATGCTTGCGCACATGTGCTGCTTATGGCGGGCTAAAACAGACTGAAAGGGAGGGGGAGGCAGAACCCATGACATGTTCACATACCCAGACAGAGAAGTATGCTGCATATTTCATGACAGTATTCTTTTAACACCTCGTTTATTGAAGCTGGGATCTGAAGCAAAGTGTGAAACACAATAGTATCTCGGGACTACATCTCTCAAATTCATCTCTAATGTTGATATTGTACACGCAGCAGTTGTAGGTTATTTAAAATGATGCTGGCTACATCAGAAATTATCATTGTGATTGCTAGTATTATTTTTTTAAACACTAAACATGTATTGCTGATTTAGTAAGGTACAATTTATACTGGCGTTCCTTTCATATGTTCTATGAGATCACTGATGGCGTTGAACATACACAGATTTCTGCATAAACAAGGGGACTGATTGAGCACTTACAGGGTAGCACTTACATATCCACACTGTGTAAGACATTATATTCATTAAAGGACTTGACCTTAAACACTAGGTATACTTAAATAACACTGTATACTTAAACACTAGATACACAAACGGACGAAAACAGATTCAATGAAAGTGCTATTGTTTATTGTAAATACATTAAGTGCTGTTGTGGTTCTCCTTTTGGCATTTATCTTAGGCCCCATGGTGGACTACATTCCATGAGAATTATATAAATATTTCTATTTTAAGGCTGACAATAAACAGGAACATTCAAAAAAATGCCACAGTAAGTATAGCATGAGCTGTTCTATCAGAATCATAATTGAGAAGCAAATTCGTAATTGAAGATGGTTGTAACTATGCACTGTAAATAACAGTGGGCGGAGCATGAATGACCACCAGCCGGAAGCAAAGAGTTAGCTCAACGATGCTTGAGAACAACATATCCTATTCCATCTGCTATGAAGCAAAAGAAGAGCTACTGTTCTACAAGCCACATAAATGTTTAATGTTGGTAACAAAAGGAATGTTTCACAATGCAGCACTCTACCGAGTATGGAAGTAATGGGGCCAGGATGGGAAGAATATTAGCCAGTGGAGGGTGTGTGATGCTGTGTGTTACTTTGTGTTATTGTTCACATCTTTACAGACCAAATGGCTTTTATTTGTATATTTAAGATTAACATTTATCTGTCTGACATTACCTATTTTCTTTGTTCACTTCAAAAATAAATTGAAGTCCATTGTATGTTCTAATAGGATTGAAAGTCAATTATAAGTTGAGTGTTGGTAAAGGACTGGTACTCACAATGAGAAATTGCTATTAAAGGTGGTCAGAGAAATGTGAGTGGCAACATCAGACATGAAGAGTGGATCTGTTGAGAACAAAAGCTGGCAAGGACACCACAAATTCTGATGAATTATGTCATTCCAGCATGATTTCAAAATATATGTATATCTATCTATCTATCTATCTGTCTGTCTGTCTGTCTGTCTGTCTGTCTGTCTGTCTGTCTGTCTATATATCTATCTATCTATCTCTCTCTCTCTCTCTCTCTCTCTCTATCTCTATCTATCTCTATCTCTATCTATCTATAAGGTCAGATGCCTGTGGAGGAAACTCCATTACAGTCAGCCCTCCATGATCTTCTCTGATTTTGCAGTACTGGTTGCAAAGCTTTAATCATTAACTTGCAATCAGAAATGTTATATTACAGTTTTTCTTAATTGCATTGGTGCATTTCTCTGATCAGAATAAAAATGATCATATATCATGATTATGTTAGTTCAACCTCCACAAAATGTAGTTATTTGTGCACATCACAGTTGCAGTTTCTCATTACTTTGGACAAATACAACTATTGATGTCCCAGGCCAATGAGGAGGGAATATTACAATTTGTTCATCTCAGAAAACGGCATCCTTACCCATATACCCAGTCTTGGTCCATATAACACACAACATTTGCTGACTTTTTTAGATACTCTTTACAGGGATATAATGCCTGAGAATTAGGAGGGAAACCATTTGACCAAGTATGTTGTAATACAGGGTAATGGTCACATTTGGTCATTTTTCTCTGTCTGGAGGTGGAAGGTATATGGCCAGCATCCCTATACCCAAACTGCCATAGGGTGGATTCACCACTCTAGGAGATACTTTCCTTGCTGCATTTCCAGAGATGATATTCGATGTGATGTCGATGCAAATATGTGGCCAGACAGACAGGAACGTCTGGATTTGCAAGAACGTGTATGCTGTGTGTTCCAATTTAGTTCCAGTATGTACTGCAATGTAGTTTACAGTTGTGCATAGCTCTATCCAAATGGTGCTTCTTATGTATGTTGTAAATAGATTTGTACTTTGCTTTTGAACAATGCTGTGAACAAATTGGAATTGCAAAGAGCATATGCAGTAAAAATGTGTAACAGACATATTTGGTGTCTTGTACTCATGTACCTCACTAAATACAATAATGTGTAACTTAACTGTAGATTTCAAATTTATCAGGCAATGTCACCATAATCTGACTTTTGTGCACTGGAAAACACTCACAGAATAACCTGGCATAATAGAACATGACAAAGCCATTTGACTATCTGGGTCATAAACAATGCTGTCACTGGCACTTTCATTGGCATGAATACTTGCTTTTGAGGAATGCTTCAGTTTGTACTAATTGTTTTGAGAAATGTACTTTCTGTTGTGCCAATGTTAATAGTGTTGTGAGAAATGCACCAAATTGACTAAGAAAAACTGTAAATTTGAGAAATAAAAATAGAAGCATTTCAGAAATTGTATCAGATTCTTGGCCCCCACTGTATATTTTAGTTATTTGAACAGCTTTAGTTTCTCACAGTAAAATGAAGATTACTGCTGGACAAGGAGTGGAATTTAAATATTTAAGAACACCTGAAGACATTTTACATGCAATGTCAGTGTGCAGTGTCAACAATGCTGCCTTTTTCTATCTTGGGAACAATAAAGATCAGGAATGCTTTTTTTCACAATGTCAGTACTTCGTCTGCTTAAATACAACATGTATAGAGACAGCAACAGACGGTAATTACATGTAGTAAAGAACATGCAAAGAATGTGACATTGGCTGTCACATATTTCCTTTATACAGTACATACTTACGTACTAAGTTTAAAAGTCTGTATTTTTAATTAGGTTATGTGCTATAAGATAAAGGTTTAGAGATTGAGTCTTATTAAACACTGTAGTAGTCATGTAAGTGTAGAACACACCTATATTTTAAATGCTCCATAACGTTATTTGCAGGACACTGTTTAAACTTGCCTTTAGCTCACACATAACTCAGAGTCCTAGTTAAACTCTCTAATCAAAGCAAAAAATGGAAAACAACAGCAAAGCCTACACATGATGTTCTATCACGTGTATTTTGCAATTACAGTTGAGAACATCAGGCTGGACTTCATTCCTTCTTTCCACACTCGTATTACTTGAGGTGTTCCTTGGGCACATACTCATCGTGTCACAGTCAACATTAGTTAAGACTTACAAGTCATGTAACTCCTTTGCATTACATTCAGGGGTGTATACCTCGAGATAATAAATGGGTAATGGTTTACGTACGTTGGCGCAGCCACTCTAATAACATAGCGTGAGGGAGTTTGGTAGACCCAACTCAGCCAGGAACTCTACTGCAGTTTTACTGTAGTACATGAAACTAAAGCATTGCAGTCAAATGTCACACTGCAATAATGACAACTTCCAAAAGTTCTACAAACATACAATGTGCAACTGTGCAGAAGCCCTAGGACACCATTTTTTTAAAGGGCATAATGACCATATATAATTGTTTCTCAGACTCTTTATTGGAATACAACCAGAAACTGGAAATACATAAGCATGGAAACTGAATAACGCTACAGAATACAGTGGCAAATATTTCATGAACTCCCCTTACACTTGAACAACAGCATCATCTGGCAGCTTTATCAGGATGTCAAGTTGATCCCTCATTACGAATGTTTGAATTTTTTTTTGGTCCAATTATCTACAATATGTTATATATATGGTTATTATTCCAGTGCTAAAACAAATCTAATGATGACCTAAGTCTTTTGCACAGTACTATATATAAATAACTTAGACTGAATTAAGAAACTGCGAAAGTCAGAATAAATGGATCATTGTGGAAATCACCAAAATAGAATCAGCTGCTACAACTGCTGCTTCAGGGTTTACAAGTTTGAAGTAACATTTTGCTTAAACCTATGAGTGTGCGAGTGCTTGCTCCCTACATTGATTCGACGCCCTGTCTAGAGTTGTACCTGCCTTTCACCTTATGTTACCAGCTGTGCACCGGTATTGACAGAACTGTGACCAGGGATTATGCAGATTTAAAAAAAAAACAAACAAATGTGGAATTTTTTGACTGTTAAAACTAATACATTAATACTCACACTTATTCACACACAGACACACACACACACATACAGTGTGACACTGTAGATATCCAGTTAACAAAATGCATATCTTTTCAATGTGGGTGGAAATCATGAGTACAGGCGTGCACCATTTAGTGTGCATCCAATCACAATGGCCAATTTAACACAGGGGTCTAACAAATTTTGTGGAATATGAGTTACTTAGTAACTGAGTGAGTAACATTGTCATAACATGAAACAGTGTGAGTGTAGTGACCATGTGATCCTATGATATATACTGTATCACTTGACTTCTAAATTAAGTATATTTGTCATTAAAGGCTATTAATGGTTCTACTCATGACATTTCTCATGGCATGGTGATGATATGGTATGACAATTAATATTTCATCACTTGTTGTGTCATCAGTCATGAAGTAAATTACATAACATTGCAAATCAGTCCGTTTTTGTGTCTGGTACATGCAACATAATATTTCATTACATGTTACATGGGAATATTATAAAAGCTATAACAAACATACTGTAGTCGATGGGATTTAAACCTATGCCTGATTTTCATTCAGAATATTTGTGACATTCAAGCTGAAATCATACTTCATCAAGCGAACAGACCATGGCTTTCATTAAAGACTAACACATCTCACACACACAACTTCACAACGACAATGTACTGATGAAGAGGGAACTCAAGAATGTCATGCACAAAGCAAACATAAAAGTAAAACAGGCATTCATCATTTTAATTACTGTAAACAGAAATGAAGTCTGTTGTCCACCCTGAGGCATTCTGTGTCATTACTCCTCAATTAAAAAATATAACTGTCTTATAGGAGCCACACCTCCTTATTCCTACACTCATTGTCCATTTTGTCACTTTCACTTACCCTAAAGAAACACTTTGTAGTTCTATAATTAGTACAAACTGTAGTTCATCCGTTTCTCTTCATACTTTATGAGTCCATTTTACTCTGTTGTTTAATAGTCAGAACCCCATCGGTTCAGCTACTATTTGGGTGGTTTGTGGAATATTCTCAGCACTGCAGTGACCCTGACTGGGTGGTGTGGTGTTAGTGTGTGTTGTACTAGTAAGAGTAGATCAGACAGAGTTTATAAAAACACCTCAGTGGCACTCCTGGACTGAAAATAACCTACCCACCAAAACTGTCCAGCTATCAGCATCCTGATGAAAAATTGATGAAATTATGCAACAACAGATGAGCTACAAGGTGCAATAATGTAGATGTGTATAATATATTGCACAGTTAGTGACCACAGTAAATTTAAACCTCCGACAGCCTGATCTGTCAGGTCCAATCTGTCTGATCAAATCATACCAACAAACATACCACCACCACTTCGGTGTTGCTGTGCTATGAATGATTTACCAAACAAAATAGCGCCTGCTCCTGTGGGGGTCTTGACAATTAGAGTGCAGAGTAAAGGGGACTAAAAAAGTCAGTAGAGACACAGAAAGTTGAGCTGAAAACTGGACAATTAGTGTCTAAACAAGGAGAAGGATCTACAAAAGTGGCTGGTAAGTGTACGTGATATATAAGCATCTGTGCAAAGAAAAAAGATAGGAAGGATTTTAATATAAAGTAAACCTCTAATAAGACACAAGTCTGCATGATTAAATTTAGATAGACAGCCATTGATCAAAGGACTAAAAGCACAGCAACAGGTGCTGCGTAGGCTCTGTAGCTAGGGACAATTTATTACCTACTAATGTCTCTAAAACATCCAGACAAAAATATTAACAATTAGACATTATCATTATGGCTATCCCCCACTGAGTCATAATAAATCGTCTAGAAAAAAAGAAAAACATTTATTTGATGTTACATATTCAAATTCAGTGCTAGTATATGAAGGTGTGCTGCCCTCTACAGGGGAAAAATTGCAATGTACAATATTATTCAAAGATTATCTCTTCTGCTGTTTCCGAATCCGTGTTCCATTATTAATGTTAGGGGTTAACTTGGCACTTGTACCTTCAATTTAGATTTTTTTACCGCCAGCTGTTATATTGCACCTTTAAAGCAACCTCTTTCCTAATCATTATCATGACCTCCTTCAAGCTCAGACTTTTCTGTCCCTTGCTACACATTCCAGCTCCCAGTTGTTTCCAAGCCAACTACGGGGTATAATCCTGCAAGATGGGTCTTCATTGGGGTCTCATTCGAACTTGGCATGTTGATGCCCCTAATGAAATGCATTAGTGGGATCTGTAAAGACTATGATGGAAGCTGAAACTCTGCTGTTTTGTACTCAGGGAAAACCATGTACTATGAATTTTGACAGTGGAACCATGAAGTGGCCATATTAGCATCAAAATCCATAGTAGAACTGTGAACTTTTTGATTTATGGTTTATCAAGAAATTTGCAGTTTTACTATGAAATTTCACAGTCATTTTTTCCTGGGTAGTTTTAATATTAAGCAAGTTTACTTTATATTTAATTACAGTGGTTACATTTAAGGTTTACCATTATGTGTTGATTTTAGTAATACCATTATGAATTGATTAGCATTTCACAGCATCATCTGGAAGTACCACATTGAAAGTACATGCTCATCTGTACCCTGTGAATTCCGGTATAGGTTCTCTGCTTTGGTTTTGAAAAAAAGGCATATTTTGTGCTTACTTTCTAGATAAACAGTCAGGTAGAAAAAGCCACAAACTCTTAATGCCTTGTTGCTGGAGTGTCTCACACTTATTTAGCATGAGTTACTGCTGAAACGAGGGCAAAATTCCCTGGTGCCCTGGAACCAAGATATACCAGTATGCAAATGTTCAATCACATACCCAGTATGTTACATTACATAAGTATTGTATTATACTTTTCATGTTTAGATTGGATAATAAACTGTCTGCTGCTAAGATTCCATACATGAAATTGAAGTGTGATTATTTGTTAAACAGGGTATTTCCTGCAATTTTACAAAATAGTTTTCATAAGATGATTTTGAATTAGTAAAATACAGTTACCACATGATTTTTTTTTTCAAATCCTGGTGGTGCCTTCAGATTCTTCAGAGTTGGGTGTCTCATTGATTGAGAGGAGGCTGGATCATCCACTGGGGCTATAACAGCCCAGGAAAAATGTATTCTGAGATTTCATAGTAAACCTGTAAATTTCTTGACAGTTTTAATGTGAACTTTTACAGCCTGACCATAAAGTTAACAGTTCTACTATGAATCTTTATGGCAATTTGGCCACTTCATGGTTCAACTGTCAAATTTCATAGTAAAATTGTAAACTTGATTGAATATGAACTGACCATAAATTATTTCACAGTTCTATTAAGTATTCTGCCCACTTCATGGTTCTACTGTCAAATTTCATAGTGTTTTTTCCTGGGAGAAATCCCTACCCAGCTGTGCAGTGAACTGGCATCCCATCCAAAGCACCCTTTAACTGCACTCTGTGATCAGGGAATTGTGCCAGAGCTTTGACCAGAAAAAAATAAGTTGTAAAAACTTGTAATATGTAAAAAATGTATTGCGTATATGTATAGAAATATTGCGTTCAGAAATCTGATATCCTGAGCAATTTCTAATTATCAGAATCACTATTAAATGAATTGTGTCTGTGACTTTCATAAACTAAGACCACCAGAGGTCGCTATGTCTCTAGCTTTTTCAGTATGTCATCAACACGGTCTCATTGCAGATGTCTTTTCTCAGTCAGAAGGCGCCATATGCAGTGGATCTTGATACAATTGACAAGTCAAGAACTATTGATTTGTGTATCATATGTGGGTATCAGATACTAATGATATATCAAACTCAGGACAGATGGAGCAATGCAGTGAAAATTACGTAAGGCAGGCACAAGAATATTGTGCTGCAGAGCATAATATTAAACAATCACAGTTCATGCCTAAAATACTTTTTCTCAGTTTTTATGGACTAAGTATTGCAAGCCTTTAACAAACACATTAATTTCTTCTTGTATTCCTTAATGGGAAAGTGTCCAGTTATTAATATAAATCTTTCTTAACCAGCTTTTGGGCTGAGTTTGGTCGTGACATTACAGAGCAAAAAGAGACAAGCACAGGAACATGGAGCTCAAGATGAGTGTGTTCTAACATATTTGTAGTTAATGAAATGTGAACACAACTGTACATATTTGATTATTTATAAATTGTTTAAAACAATCCACAGGTCAAGGAACAGAATAAAAAAAACATACAAAAATCAGTAAAATGAAACAACAGAACAAGTAACATAAACATGCAATGTGACTTTGCAAGGAGTGCACTGAGATGAAGGGTTTAAATATCCTGGTGAGAATGAATGAATGAGTAACCGCTGTGTATGGATCAGTATCAGATTACCTGACAATGATCCAGGACATGAAAGTCTTTAATAGAAAGTTATGAAGTGAGGGTGAAATATAGTATTGTGCAAAACTCATAGGCCATAAACTATTAAAGAGGAACATATATGATTATTTCTTAGTGTTTTTATTAGAATAGGGTGAAAAGGCTAAGACAAAGATTAGAATACAGATTAATGGAAAAGTGTGAATTTTTGGGTCGGGTTATTGACAAGATGTTAAATACAGTATATTCATAACAACATGCTAAAACAACAAATGTAATGTTGGCCTAAGACTTTTGCACAGTACTAAAGTGTGCCTAATTAAGAAGTGACCAATCAAGGGACCCAGTACATCCTCAGAAGTACAGTGTGTGCTCTCAAAAAGCTACTCCATCACATCTACTCATTTACAGTTAAGGCATAAGAGGCCGAGTGTTCTCAAGGGATGAAATTATCTGGTAGCCCTGGTCACATTGAAATGGAATTATTCCAGTCAAGGAGAATGAGAGACTTCTGTGGTATTTCAGCCCAGGACAGATAACGGTTCCAGTCCACTTCGCCTGTTCGAGAAGATGATAAACAGTAATCTACCCAGTACCTGGATAGAGCACTTATACTGTCTGTTAGACTAAGACTGATAGCCAGAAGAGAGGTTCTCCATAAATGTCCTCCAGATAACAGAAGTGAACTGGGACCTGCGGTTAGAACTAATGTCCCCAGGGATTCTGGAGTGGTAAAAAGTGATAAAAGAGTGTCTAAGCTGATTCAAACTAAGAAGGCAGAGGTGCAGACTTCATCACTTTGAAGAAATGTCCTCTACGGTCAAAATCATATCATCTGAAGCAGGGTTGGATGCTATAGCAGGTCAATCATAAAATTCACTGTTATGTGTGACCAAGAGGGAGGGAGAATATTTGTGAGATAAATGTGGCTAGGTTCCTAAGTTCCCTTGGTGCCCAGAACAAAGGGATGTAAGCACCCACGGAAGGATTAACTCATGATAAGCCAGTGGTATACATTCTTCCCTGCAGGCTACTGAGGACAAAGAAAGCAAAAAAGCATACCTGAAGGAAACCCATCACACATAGGGACGAACTCCACACGGTCAGTGATCAAAACTTAAAACAGGGTCTCTGGAGCTGTGAAGTAATAATGCTAACCATTTTTGAAAGACGTTTCGAACATTTGTTAACATTATGTTTCAAGGGACCTCACGTGTTTCATCATACTCCTTATTGTTTGGATTTAAACATAGTTTACTAACACCATTCCACTTTTAGCCCAAATCTCCTCTTCTGCTGACCACTCAGCAACAGCACTTAAAGTCTGTGCTTTGAAATAAGGCCTCTAGAGTAAACAACATTGACTAGTCTAGCTCAGTATGTGGGAATACTTCAGGGCAGGCAGCAGTTTCATCTGAAAGCCAAGAAAGCTGTGAATCTCTTACATCAACACTTGACAACAGTGTCAGAGCTGATGAAAAATCTGAGATTCTGTCTAATCTGAGCTCACTTTAGTCGCCTGAGGTGGTTAATTATAAGATGTTAATGTCCGTGATGCGTCATGACATATCTAAATCTAGAGCACAGCCATGTGTTTGTCAGGCTGAACAGTCCTACAGGACCACAACCCAGATATGTCTTTGTGAGAAGATTTCTTTTCAAGTAATTCTCTTTTTATTCCAGTGCTTTCTGCAACTTTCTGTCAAGTAAAACTCCGGAAGTCTATGAGAGCTGTAGATAAAGTCTCTAACACATAGTTGTGTATTAGGTACCCTTGTACACCCATTGGCTGTGTTTGCTGTGTCTCCCAGCAGACTGACTTGACAAGATGAAAGCAAGTGGTGGAGCACAAATTCTCATGGGCCAAACTATGGAAATCCAAAAACCATTAAATAAAATTTGTGAAACCTGGGCAAGGGACGCTACCACTGGCATCACAATCAAGTCCTGAACTGAACAAAACCATGTGTTCCTTCACTGCTTTTACTGGAGTCCTTTTCTTTGGAGCTTGCCATGACAGAGAAGTCTTTATAGGCATGAATTCACAGATAATTATGTCAGTATCCCCATAGCTACTGTACAGCATAAAGAATGCTGCTGTATTTGATCTATTGTGAATCTTTTATAACATATCCCTCTTTCATATATTACAAAACTTTATGAAAAAAGAGAATGAATGGTCACATATTTAGTATGTATAGTTATGTAGAAAAATGATGACAAAGCTGATAGATCATAGGGTTACCCTAATCCTACGCATGTACAGCATTTCTAATGGAAATCTGTGATTTTTAAGTAAAGCACAAAGTCTCTTTGAAGAATGACTGTATCTTGTGCTGCTGTCTGAACTTAGGTCAGCCTTCTGCAACCTCTGTGGCTCCCTGCTGAGGGTCAGATTGATCATTAGCATTGCTGACATTCTGGGGCAAGTTTTAAAAAAGCATAAGCGGATTAAGTGTCATAGCTATTACTTGACATGCATTTCTGTCACATGTGAATAGAAGTGATAATGAAGTCACCTTTAAGAATATCTAATTATGCCAATGAAGCTGAAGTTGAACACTTCTTAGCATGTGTAATAAGGTTGGATGTTTTATGCAATACCCCCAGGTTTTCATCAAATAATAACTTTTCATTGCTATACGTCTTTATAGCTTTGGAAGACATTTGTGCGTGTCAGCATGGAACCAAATTCTGTAGCTTCAAAATTTTAGGCTGATAGGAAAACTGCTTCTTGGTGGTGCTCCAAGGTTCCCTCTTAAACAGTGACCACTATTCCAAATCTGGTTTACGCATCAGTCTCCTCTTCCAGTACCATCTGTTTCTCGCTCCTGAATGTTTTAAGTAAATCCTTCTACCGGGTAACTCCCATGTGACTGTGTTTAAAATATCTGAGTTTTGTCTGTAGAACTTCCTTAAAACTGAAGAGTGTTTGCAGGTGATGATTAAGTGTGGGAATGCAAGTACATGAAGATAAACTGACTTTTCTCAGAGGATGCTTCTATTTGACTGGCATGCTTCTATTTGACTTCTACTGGGTAACTCCCAGGTGACTGTGTTTAAAATATCTAAGTTCTGTCTGTAGAACTTCCAAAAACTGAAGAGTGTTTGCAGGTGATGATTAAGAGTGGGAATGCAAGTACACGGAGATAGACTGACATTTCTCCGAGGATGCATCTATTTGACTGGCATTTGATGAGGTACTTTATATCACTTACCAATTTCCTCTCTAAATACCTCTGGTGTGAGCAGTGCTTCATCAGTGAAAGTTTATACAGCTGTTACTTGAATTACTCCCCACTTTTAGTGAGGATGTTTCACGCTGTAAAATATCTGCCTGCTAAAGCATTAGCAGTACAGTCAAAATCAGGGGCTCGAGACATCTGCTGTAGTTCGAAGGGGAATTTGTTCTGTTTGTGTTCAACCTTACTGTGAGTAACATTATTTCAGATCCCTCGGTTCCTGCTCTAGCAGCTCTGGGCCGTGTCAGCTTTCAACCCAATCCCTGTCTGTCTCACTCAGCAATCCTCTTGATGAGATATTTTAGGCTATTCCCTGAGGATCTGTTCAAAATATACTGAAATGGTCCATTTTTCCTTCTGCAGCAACAAAGTGTGTTCGCAGATTTACCCTTTCCCCTATGAAAGACTCCCTACTTCAAGCCACACAAATCTAGGTACAATGTCTTGCCCTTGCTATAAGGCACTTGTCTGTTTACAGTACTGCATATATGATCCTGGAGTGCTAGATGTGAAAGATCTATTTTGGCCTGTGCCATAAACTGCTTTGCAGTTACAAAAGCAAATTTAGAGTTATTTTCACTATGTGATTCTGTTTCTGATTTTTATGAGTTCCAAGCTTCGCAAACAAAAGAATGTTGCAATATATATAATATTTTTATATTTTTAATTCTATTATTTATCCGGCTATCTCCTGCCTTTGTTGTTTGTTTTTGGTTAGAAAAACAATTGATGAAGTTTGGCACACTGCTTCTTTGAATCTGTCTATTAATAGTCCAGACATGTCTGGACTCAAAGAGGTATTGCAGCACCTTACTGGCAGTCATTCATGAGAGCTTGTGACCTGACATAACCTTGTAACTTGAATAAATGCATTTGATTTTCTACTTGTTTGTTACATACCCGGAAATACCCCAAACGGAACAGTTATGAAAGAACAGAGAGATAAAGTTCTAATTAAAATTGAAATTACTTATACATTGCAACTAGTCCCCGACAGTCACTGAAAAAAACACATGTTGAAGTTGCTCCTAGGCATTGCTGACTGGCTTTATTATGACTCCCTTTAGGTCCCTTGATACTTTGTGATAAAACCACTTGATGTGTATATGAAAGCAAAGCACAATAGCATGATCTTTTCCTTGCCAAATGCCTTCATTTAAAGCTGAATTTCACACATCAGACAGTAAGATATCCCATAATTGCCCCTTATTTCAAAGTACGGAAGTCATCCAACAACCCATTTCCTATTCAGACTCGCATGATACATCTAGGGGATTTATTGCCCCTCCTTCCTTTGTACTGATATAGTTCCAGCTGCATGCTTCACTGTTGCTGTATTATTAATTCACAGACAATGTATCTGGCAGAATGGCTTTAGTATTCATCAGATGTTTTCTTTTGGATCATTTATTGACTGCAACTTTCACTTTAGCGTCATGAGACTGTGTTTTTGCAGTTAATTGGTTGAGTTTAGGGGAGTTTCATAATTATTTAAGCAATAGCATAATTTCCTTGAATAACATTGATAATTTGGTTTGGTATAAGCCAATTATTACATTTTGGTCAGAAAATGTGCAACTGCACTGAGGTAAAGCAACTGGGGTTTGGGTATTTTCATTTTAATTATACAGCCACCATTCAGACTCATTTTATTTTACTTCCCTCTATGATGTTTGGGGTATTTAATTCCTTAATCCAGTCGTTCCCAAATATTTTCTGTAGTGGCCTCCTTTTTCTAGATACACCCACTCCAACACACTTTGTTTTGTTTCCAAACTCCACAGGAATTAATTTGTACATTTTGTAACACTGTAATTCATACATAAGCATAAAAGCTCATTTTTCTTTATCCTTTACCTTGCTGTGGCAGAAACCAGTGTGTCTGTCATTGTCCATTTGGGTTTACTCAAGGTAATCCGGTTTCCTTCCACATTCCTAGGACATGCTCTATATTGACCCCGTTGATTGGTAGTAACCTTGGGTAGTAACCTTACTCTTGTCATAAATAGCCTTTGATGTGTGTGTGATAATAAATAAATATAAAAAAAGTCTGTTAAACAGAATGTGTACTTTGTGGCCAAAAGTGATACAGGTACGGGATCCAAATTGACTTCATATTCTGGAGTTCCTCTCACGTTTTGCACTTTCCTAATTAAACACTCATGCATGATCCTCATACTATAACCCAACGTGGTTTTTCCATACTCTTCATCTGGCACCAGCTGCCACCTGGACACAAGTCATTACAACTTCTAAAGAGCTACTGCTGCTGCGACTATAAGCATGGTCATCTTACAGCTTATATTTTTCTGCATAGTCTGTTTTAATTGCTAAACGGTTCAATTCTTTGTTTAATTTATCATTCTAATTTAGTACTTTGCTGTGGGATCTCTATTGTTGTGGCTTCTTCTAACTTAACTTAAACTCAAAACCAAACACCCTGTATTTGGCATTGAGTTATTCTAAGACAATGTATCAATGTATAGCAAATCAATGCGTCAGTACTTAATTTTTGAATCATTGTGCACTGGTGTCCTCTGAGACTTGCAGCATGCACAGCAAGTCCAACATTCCAGAGATATTTTTGGTTATCATTTCATAACTATTGTTGTGGTTGTTTTTTTGGCTGCCAATAGTTGTGTGTGTTTTCATTTATCAAAAAACTTTACAGTCTCTTACCATACAGGAGAACGCTTACTAAGATGGTGTAGCTCCTTCCTCTCATTTCAAACCCTGGCACCTCTTAAGGCTCACATAAGAGCTATTTAACATGATTACATGCAAGCTTTTAATACATTCACTATGAACAATATTCTTAGCCTTCCTGTTTGCTATCTGACACTACAATATTGTGTTTTAAATATAATTACAAAGTTCAGATAAGGCTCATGCGGTAACAGTCTTGGCCACATACTAATACAACTGGGAATAACCCACAGCATGTTTGTGTTAAAATACAGTTCAGTTTAATCTGCTTCATGTTTAACTGACTGACAGTTTTGATAAATTTTTTCTGCATACCTTAGGTTAGGTGTAATTGCTGCTACGCACAGACCTCCCAGGAGGCCATGCACTTAATTTTTCAGGGGCTAATTATGAGTTTTGCAACAATAATGTTTATTTACCTTAGTGGGCCAATTGTCATCCATGCTGAATATAGTACTTATATTTTGATGTAAACATTGCATACTTAAAAAATATTTTTACACAGTACACAGTTTGTCTTCCAATGTTTAATTTCATGATTTAATTCCTTGTAGGGCCGCATTCTGCTTTAATTACAGCAGTCAGCCAGTCTGTTGATATAGATTTCTGTACCAGCTTTGCACACCTAGATTGTGGAACATTTACCCATCCATCCTTGCTGATTTTTTCAAGTTCATTCAAATCTAAGTGTTAGCAACACAGAATGATTTACCAGAAATAGTTCAGGGCTCTGACTTGGCCACTCAAGGCCACTCTGTCCTTAAGTCAAAGCATTTTTTGTGGTATATCTTGGGTCATGGTCATGCTAAAAGATAAACCTCCTGCTCATCTTCAGCTGTCTAGCAGAGGGCTGCAGGTTGGGCTTGGCCCAAAAAGTCTTATTTTGATCTCAACTGATCACTCACTGCTTGCTTATTCAAACCAGGCACAATGTTCTTCTAATTGCATTTTAGTCATTGAGCATATTTTTAAACGCTATCAATTATAATGTGTAAATACATTTGGGAAAAATTTGCTTTTATTTATTTAAATATTGAGGGTGAAAAGTGACAAAAAGTGAAGGATTATCTTTAGGTTAGGTAAGGTTTTTGATAAAGTTATAAGTATTCAGAGTTTCTGTAGCAATTGTATATTTATAATGATCTGTTTGGTCATAATGGGAGGGGTCACAGTGGCTCGGTGTGTAACACTGTTGCCTCACAGTCAGAAGGTCCTGGGTTGAGTCCCCAGGTGGAGTGGTCGGGGAATTTTCTGTGTGGAGTCCCCGTGTTTATGTGCATTTACTGTGGGTTCGCCGGTCTTAAGACATGAATGTCAAGTAAACTAGTGTCTTTAAAGCATCCCTATTGTGTGTATGAATGTGTGAGTGTATGTGCCCTACAATGGCACCCTGTCTAGGGTTGTTCCTGCCTTGTGCCCTATGCTGCTGGCTAGGCACTATTGTGTGCCTATTGTGAGGGTCTATTGAAGAATCTGTGGATTTTTAAATATCTTTCGTCATCGTGGCAACTTTTGACACAAAATCACAAATTGCTCTTTTCAGTCTCTTTAATTATAGCTAGAAAAAAAATTCAAAACAAATTTCTGTGGCTTTGGCTACTTGAAATTTTAAAATGTTTAGCAGTTCTACCTCATTGTTCATCCAAAAGTAAAGCTGCATCCTGGAAACAGAAGTTCCCATGAACCTAAGTTCAAATGCTGGCTCACAGATGTGGTTCAACATTTGAACTCCATACCAGGCAACAACAGATGAATTAATGCAGCAATGAAACAGTAGATGTTCCTGACTTAGTGACACTGCCAACAACACTAACACTAATGTCACATATAATATCAGATTTGCAACCCAAAATTAGTGCCGTCAAGAGAGGAGATAATACTGTAATATGATTACACTCAAATTATTATATTTATAATTTATTTCTGATCAAATTCCTCATGTAGCTCCTTTTACAACAACACAAACACCAAGCTCTCTGAAACGTGTGTTTATATCTCGAACTTGGCTTCTCTCGCTCTCTATTGACTCCCAGTCATGCAGTGAGAACTGTATTTTAATGGACATTACACAAATATATCAGTAAACAGTTTCAAATTACGGTGCAAATGGTTCGCAGCGTTAACATGAAGCAATATATTGCACAAAGTAAACGAATACCTTGTTGGCTGCTTGTTATGAAAAGAGGTTCTTAATGTCCTTGAAAACATGGAGAAAGTGTCCTTAACTGTCTGTTCTGCTTTTCACGTTAGTAAACGATGTCCTTACGGATGATACGAAGCAACCACTAACCCTTTTCCAGTCCACAGCATACAAAATTCCCTCTCTTTACATGCAATGAATTTTCACAAGACAAGTGCATTGGCACATCTAACAGCGTATTAAAAGGAAATAATGAATTCAGTACACATTTCTGTTTTAACCTGGCAATGAACTTTATAATTTTAATACCTGAAACTTTAGCTTGAAATTATAAGACAGATGCTTACAAACATAAGCAAATGCACTAACACCTCATTAAGTAATTAGGATGACACAGGCCCACGACACAGGAACATTTCATTACTGTATGACTATCCCATTCACTGCATACAGACAGTGACCCTGAGGAATCGTCATTCAGCTAAGCAAACCAAACAATATCTGTGTGATTTGCCAAAACTGAACCCCAATCCTGTGAGTTCTAGGCTGCACTGATTCTTTTGCTGCAGGCTGTACTCAAAGTTCAAATGAATATCTCTACACTTTCCTGAAGGGGTGTGCTAATTCAAACTTGCCTCCATAAAGGCTGATCTTTCTTGGACCTTTAATGTGTGAAATCAGTGTACATACTGGTCTGACTAAAGCTGAAGTTACGCAGTCTCTGAACATGCGTTACTAAAATCAAATGGTTTTGTTTCCATGTCACGATCATCATAGCAAATTTACAAGTAGAATCGCCCAAGACAAGGGGACTAGAAAAGCGACACATATAAAATAATCAGAAAATGACACAATATACTGGACGGTTATCAGCAATGGTTTATGTGGCTTTGTCATAATGTTGGTGCAGTCAGTATACATAGCCCTGCAGCTATTTCAGTATTTAAACTACTCACAAAATTTGGGGATATTTCAAAATGAAATATCCCATTATGAAATATCTCCTCATTTTTGTGAGCAGTGTAGTATCATGTTTTCAATGATAGATCAGTGTGTGTAATGGTAGCTGAGGGGCAATATAACAGCTAGATTTGAGAGGCAACTTAATATTGCTGATTCCAAAAGGGCTAGAATGTAACACATATTTTAATTTGATGTATTAAACATATCAACACTTTCATCTATTATGCAGAAGAGGCATAATGGCCTATAGGGCTTTTTGTAAATCACACAATGTGCATTTGATAGCAGGAAAAGGGTGGCAAATAAACTCATAGCCCTACACAGTTTTCAGATTCAAGGCCAAAGAAAAGAGGATGCATTTCCTTGACAGTTAAGAGTGCCCCTTTTTATGAGTTCCTGTGTAAGTAGCAGCATTATCTAGTCTTACACAAGTGACAGACCACATATTGGGAATATGCTCACTTTTTCATTTTACCTTAGCCTTAACATATACGTATTTGCAAAATAAACACATTAGACATTCTGACATATGAATTTATTCATTTAGCAGACACTACAGGTGTGTGCCTGTCTCAAGAACCCAACAGTAGTAGCTTGGGACTTGAGGTAGGATTTGAACTCTGGACCTTCAAGTCCACAGTCTAGTATCACTTTGCCACCACAGTCCTAGTCAACTGCCTTCATATACAGTACCCTGTCTAATATACAAAGTAGTAGTAGTAGTAGTCTAGTAAAATAAGCATGTTTTCCATTTAGTTTTTTTACTTCCAAAACTACACTGCTCACAAAAAAGAGGGAATATTTCATTTTGATATATTTTGTGACCAGTATAAGTGGTTTAGTACATAATTAGTATGCCATTGTCTTGTCCTGAGCTTGAAATCTAGGACTTTTATATCCAGGAAACAGAGGTGCAGATGTGACAGATGTGCAAAGTCTAATCGAGAATTCACTTGATGACAATGCTGCTAAGAATCCAAACTAAGAAATAGACCTAATGTGAGAAAGAATAGACAGAGTAGAGTCAAAAAGAAAACTGAGATTACGGATTGTAGGGGACAAGTGAACAGATACACTCTTGATAGATAAGGAAGAGGCAAACATAGAGGAGAGCACAGATTTGGTGCCAACAAAAAGTATGTCAACTGGGCGTTGTAAAAGTATGTCTAGCAGTCAACAATCTCTTACCAAGAGGTACGCTACCAAAAATTGGCCTCTGAGAGTCTTTTCATAGAGCCTTTTCTAAGGCTGACAGCTTAAAAAAAACACTAGTGTTTCCTTTTATTTCTGAAGAGGGTCATTTTCTATTAGACAATCACAAAAATGTCATTTGGAGATTATTGCAACATATTGCAACATTTGTAATTTTCTAAAGAGTTGTTAATTTTTGTGTTGTCATATTGGTGAAGGACAAATTTTACTTTAGAAAGCCAGTCATCTTCATCACAGTAGGATGTACTGTCTCTAAGAAAGGTGTGCAGACACCTGTTCTCTGGGCAGAGGCCATTATGAGAGAGTGTGAAGGATCAGCTTGTCATGAAATTCTTATTAGACATGGAAGAAGCGGGACAGCAGCTGGTGTTCTGAGACTGTTACAGTATCTGTTCATGAATCTACTAACAGATGGAGAGATCAAAGACACTTTTCAGCTTACTTAACAAGTGGTCATCTTATCCTTTATGTCTACACCAGAGTGATAAAAGAGCAAGGCTCTCATCATTACTTGTGTTATGTCAATATACACGCAATAACTATTCCACATCACTTTTCCTCATCCCAATTATTGAAGCAGAGTCTGAGCTATGTCATTAAATTGATTTTTAAACCTTACTTTGAAACGGGTCTTATCAAGATAGATCTCGTTATGCTCTCACTGTAGTCAGACTTCATTAGTTATTTCTTAGATTGGGCCAGATCTTCAAATTGCCAATTAGATATTTATAAATGTGTAAAGATAAGGAGAGGCCCAATTATTGCAGAAATTGCTGGTATTCATGAAATGTTTTCTTGCCATTGACCAGTATAGTTACATTGAATATACACTTGCCTAAGACAAGATGAAATCACATTTTCTTGCTGCTATTCCAATTAAAAAGACAATTTCCCAAGCCAAACACAGAAAATGACAGACCCTGATGTAATAACTTCTATAACCTACATTATACATTCAGAGTTGGTCTGTTTACATAACTCCTTATGGCTTACTTTAAAAGTATGTGTAATATGATTGATATATGCTTTTGTAATATGTTTAGGCCACAGAAAAGACTGACAGCATGACTCATGTTCTGGTGCAATAATATGTAATGTAAAGTAACCACAGAAAAGGAGAGTTGTTTTTGCTTGGTTAGTCCTTCTAGCAGATGCAGTTTTGGGTTTTGTCTCTATTGTCTCTTTTCCTAACCTTCCTTCTCACTCCATTCTATAAACAGTTCAATCAAGGTGTCACTGTGCAAGCCCAGTGGTGTCTTTTTAGAATATATGTCCTGACTGCAGCATTTTTGTGGAAATGACCCCAAGGTATGACGACTCCCAAATGGACTCCTACTGTCCACATTAATGCAGTATGACATAATGGTGTCAAATATCTAAATAGCACATTATGTGTTAAATGCAAATACATTTAGGATTTGCTTTAGCTTTAATGTTAGCTAAGTATTTTCTAAGATTCTGGTGTTTGTGGTTTATTTCTCATTATTCATTATTATTTATTATTCTAAACAATTCAGATAAAATAACAATGCTAATTAATAATAATTGTCAGGTATTATCTAGGAGACTATGTGCAACTTTCACCAAGTTAACCAAAAACGATTGCAAAACAGCTTCAATTCTGAGCTACTATGAACATGAAGACATTATATTATACACTGATCACTTTAGAAAGAAAATTACTTCACCATTTCTGAGCCATCAGCTAGCTTCTGTACTTATATATGAATAGTTATTAATGTAGGTTAAAAAGTGAAAGTAATCTGCATGTTCGGTATGACAAAGCCATGCACTCCCAGAGTGCTTCTGGAATCATTATAGGCACTATATTACCATATTAGATCACATCTTTGGCTCTGCATCTGCTTGTATAAACAAATGCTGACCATTTGCCTCAGTAAAAACTCAATACCTACACTTAGAGTCTGGAAGAAGTTGTTTCCTACTGAAAAACTGTTTGGTTTTATGACCTAGTCCTTGGTTGAACTCCTTGATGATTTACTTCTACACTGCTGTTAAGTTAACAGCTGCGCTTTAATGAGCATCCTGAGAAAATGTTGCATCATCTGGAACCAGTGGTGCCATTTGAAATCTGCCACTGACAATTATACATCAGTACATACACAAACTGTAACTATTTCTAGAAAATCAGCACGCTGGTTTTGCTTCCAGAGTGGACGCATGCAAAAGCCAGAGGATGATGTGGTCTTGGGGTTTTGGGATTGTTTACCAGATTGGTTTTTAGTTGTGTTGTAGTGCCTAGAGTTGGATGTTTTAAGGCTAGCTCTTGAGCGTTATGTTTAGCAAAGCAGAGGGAAATGTCCTCTGCATAGACAAAATGTATCAGCCTTTTATTTCCCAACTTTTTTCATAGCTCACAGTGCACTCTTTAATTCATATGTGGTTCAATTTAGTCCTCAACCATTTCTCAATTACAATCAGTCACAAGCACAGAATGCCGGTAGTCTATATTCTAACTTTAAATACTTCTGACCCACATAAATGTCACATCTTATTATGTATTATAAGATAATTAAATATTATATCAACTTTTTTTATAAAAGCTTGTCCATAGTTCAAATAAACTCTCTAAATTACATACCATGTTCATGATTTCAGCATTTAAACGTCCCTAGCAGTCCTGGGAATTTCTCTCATGCAACCAGCCCTCAAAGGATTACACACAGGGTATTTACTGTGTAAATCCTGCCCAATGCAACTTAAATGTTATTCCTTATTTTAGTTGTTTGTTTTGACTGCAGTACAAGCAACCTGTAACTGGATAATGCAGAAATTATGTGATGCTGGGCAGACCGTTGGATGTTAGCCAATGCTGGAAGCTGTAGTGAAGATTAATTAATATGCTTAAAACAGTCAGTTGGAATCATCTTTAACATCTATTGCCTGCAGTAAAAAAAACATTCTGGATTTTGCATGCATTCTGAACTGTCTTTTATAGTGTGAAAAGTCAAACCCACAGTGTCACAAACAACCAGTAAGTGATATCCTACATAGCTTTACATTCTGGAACTAATTTGCTTTAACAGGTTTTTCACGCCTGCACCATGGCATTCTAAAGTGGGAATTGCACGTGCTGTTTATTCCGACAGTATTTATAAAGACAATGTTAAGCTGATGTATTCCACTGAGTGAAACACATGTCAAAAATGTTTATATAATGGAAACAGTGAGTACAGTCTTGAAGGATGGCTCGATGGAAGCTTCGTAGAGAGTTTTTCCATTTTGAAATCTGCTTGTGATGGAAGATGCCCAATGTGGAACTTCAGGAATGTGTCTCTCTCACCCCACATCCTTCTGTAGAGTTTTACAAAACAAAGAGTAGCTCTTCATGGTTTAGTACTTAGTCTGTTTTTATGTTCATATATATATTTTGCCTTTATTTTTCTTGTACGCTGTTTTTATATCCTCAGGAATACATAACCATCTTGTTTCCATTTAATTTAACTTCTTATATATTAT
>JAUZST010065558.1:0-22555 GCA_034779995.1 Parotocinclus haroldoi | reverse complement strand
CACACACACACACACACACACACACACACACACACACACACACACACACACACACACACACACACACACACTGTCTCGGTAAACGGATTTGTGGACTTTCCAGCTGCCATAATGATTGTTGTAACCACTTAACGCTACAGCAACACCAAAACCCCAGGATTAGAGACCACAATGGAAAATTACTTTTTTAAAAGTTACAATTCTAGCAAAATGCTGTTTTAATATACGCAAAACGTCCCCATAAGATAATCATGTAAGATATATTAATCCTTTGGAACATTTGGTCCTCACAATGTTATATAAACCCCACCACACACACACACATACGCACGCACACACACATACACACACGCGCGCGCGCGTGCAGATCCCAATCAACCGATACCAGTCTCTTTCCTGCGTTCTGAACGTGAGTATTGCACTGCGCGCGGTTCACATGCGGACAGAGGAGCATCTTGGAAAACAGAAAGAAAAAACATCGATCCTGTATTTGGATGAGCGAGCACAAGAGGAGAACACGTTGTTTCGTATGGTCTTATTTTGCCGGTGAGCCACAGTCATTTGTTTAGTGTGTTATACCTCTGTCTTGTGTAGAAAACCATGATTTGATGCATAGTGTGTTATTGCATTGTGCAGCTTTGTTTTCACTTCCAACCATACATTCTTGACTCGCTTATATTCTATTTTGTTCTACATTTGCTTACACGGGCAGTTTTTTTTTAGAACCACTCGAGACTCAATGCAGTGCATCAACATGCAATGTGCAATGTGCGCTCTAGTCACATTTTCTGAATCGCTTAAAAAGACACGATGGGAGAGCAGGCTCGGTTGATGAAAGCTTCCCAGGCTCTATTTTGGAGAGGCAGAATGAAAGCGACCGCAGTGAGACAGTGTCCCCCAGCCATGCTGTTGTCATGGTTACTGCGCCCGGAGGCTGGAGGAACATAGCTGTGGCTCAGCCTCGGATAACCTGCGCGCTATAGTGAGCGTATTATTATTATTATTTCTATTATTATTATTATTATTATTATTTTAACTGAAGAGGCTTGTACACATGGTCACTGGTACAGATGCAGAGAGCCTTGTTTCACAGTCTGAGGTGGGCTGAACTGAACAGGTGCGCATCAGCAGACACCCTTTAGAAAACGGTAATTGTAAGGTACGAGTGCCGGCTTTCAGCAAATTATAATCTACCGTCCATCCATAAACTATCTTTAGGCTAATACCAGGGTCTGTCACGAATCCAGTGCAAGTCTAAAAACTGGCCGCTATTCATAATTCAGGAATCCATTGTTGCCAAAGTGCTGAAGGTGTGAGACAGACAGACGTCGCAGCGCCAGACGAGACACCAGCTTCTATTTTTTCCTCTCATCTGGTGGGCCTCCATCGACCAATCCGCCAAAGGGAAAGCCTTAATAAGATTTATTAAAATGAGTGATTTAAAGGAAGACCCTAGTAATATGACGACGTCAATAACCCAGACGTTTGACCTTGAAATCGGCGGAGTGACAGTACACTGAGATTTAGGATGACTTTACACGGCTCGGTACCTCCTTCTCACTTGTTAGTCTCCAGACATGTCAAAACTGGATGATAATAATACAGTAATACTGCTCCATAACTCACCAGTCTATCCTCAGACTGGTACACTGATGTTAACTGAACCCAGAGTTGTTTATGTACTAAATAATTATGGGAAATCTAAACTGAAAGTTTTATAGCCTATGTCAGAATAAAATGAACAGCGTTTTTCAATAAAGTCTATTAACAGAATAGTGCATAACCAAGGACAAGAATTACATCACTTTTATCCTGTTTAATCAACATTTGTTTACTTTAACAACAGAGGCCTTTACAATTATAACACATTACAATAGCAAATAAAAATCTCTTTAACTCCAGATGTTGCAGGTTTGTCATGAGCATTTTTACTGCCATAAATTTTACTTGTGTGACACCTTTTGTGTTTTGTTTACATATCTTTTTCTTCATTTTATGAACATTGATTTACTTTGCATTAACTGTGTGCATAAGTAGGAACTACAGTATGTTGCAGTCTGTGTTGCTCCTGTGTTTCCCTGCCAAGAAGAGAAGTGAAATTGAATAGTTTGTACTTTGTACAAACCACATTTAGCCTACACTTGTGTACTTGTAATATCGACAGAGGCAAAAACACAACCACACACAAACAGCACAGTGTTTTTGGACTAACGTTAATTCAGAATTTAGTTCACGTGTGCATGGAGCTTTAAACAGTCGCTTGTTTTGTTTCCCTGTCCAAATTTTGGCTTGTGGCTCAATAGTCTGTTAATTTTTTAGTTATTGTTTCTGTGTGATCTCTTTTATGTGTGTATATCTTTTTATTAGTTAATAAAAACGCAGTGCATGTAGTGTAGCGTAGTAATGTATGACTTACTGTCTGTATAAAGGTGTGGCCTGAGTTGGGTGAGTTGCTTCTGCTTGTACCCTTGCACTAAAAGTCACAAGGCTCTAATCACGGCTATAATACAGTACAATTTGAACCACAAAGCCAGAGAAATAGCAAGGTGCCAGTCAAGAGTCATCCCTATCTTTCTTTAGCTATTGCTTTTGTATTCTGTCATGTATCATTCTTAGACAGGAATTCCCTGGTCATCCCAGGAATTTAAAATCAGAAATCATAATTGGGCCCAGAAAATTGCAATCGGCTTCTCTCTAGTTTAAAGTGTTTAAAATGTGATATTGCACTGCCTATTCTGAAAATTAGTGTTTCTTCATGTGGATTCATTCTCTTTTGCTTGTGTGCAGCCAGCAACATATATTTATGTATGTTAATATTCCATCACGTGGGTTTATATTTATATGTGCTACAGTGTGTGTGTGTGTGTGTGTGTGTGTGTGTGTGTGTGTGTGTGTGTGTGTGTGTGTGTGTGTGTGTGATACTATCTTGATATGGTAATATTTACTGGTAACTGAAGAACCAAGGTGTTGTGTATTTCATGGAGCAAGTGATATGTAGAACAGTTTAGGCTTTGGAGCCTGTGTGAATGTTAGTGTTCTACTTGTCTTCAGTGGTATCTCTGATGCAGTTACTTGTCATTTGCCCACAGTTTTCTTCTGAAAATGCATTACAGTAGCATGAAAGACTATGTGGCTATGGTAAAGCTTATACGCAGCTCTCACCACAGACTCAGCCCAAGTGACTTGAGGAACTCTAAAACTGGAACAAATGGGTTGGCTCTGGTGAAGTGGAACTCGGACATAGACAAGCAGAATGGGGAATTCAGAATAGATGAGCAATTGGACTGACATACCGTTCATTGTGACAGGCAGGCTATACAACAGACCAGTTTCAGCAGTTGAGTCTCTGTGGTTCAGTCCAAAAAGTGAATACACATTTAAAAAATAGAAAGCAGACCCTGGGCAATGCTTTGATTATTGGTTATAGTCAGGATCGGGCAGGGTAATTTGTAGTATGAAGAAGCATGTGAAGTAAAATGAGTTGAGCCCTAAAATCACATGTTCAGCTGTCAGTCAATCGGATTAATTTGTTTTGACAGCAGAAATTTTACTGCGCCATCTTAGAGTGTAAGTGATCTCATTAACTCGTTTCTCAACCTCTTCACATTTGGTGACACACAGAATCATGTCACAAAGTGAGTGGGTGAGCACACAGGGTATACACACAGTAGCCATAATCACTAGGCAACTACAGAATTTTTTGACACTTTTTTAAAGATAAAAAACTGTCATTGTGACAACCTAATTTTATATCACAGTGAAAATTTAAGAGCAACTTTATTTGAAATAGTTTCACTTTAAGCATGAATTGTTATGGGGCGCTATGCCTACTCAAGAATTTCTGGAATTGTGAGGAGAGGGCACTAAAACTGGCCACCATTCCACCCTTGGATTTTTCCTGTTTAATATGTAGCCCACTATAAAGTCTCTAATATGTCAATACTTTAAGCTGCATATAGTGCAATACAGTACTGTACACTGGAAGTGTAAGAGTAATTTTTGATTTAGCCCTTTTCTACTTTATCTTTTGCCAATGCCGAGGTGTTGAAACACAGCTCACAGGTGCCAGCTAACAGATGCCAGGGGTGTAAAGATTGAAATCAAACCTCAAATTAAGGCCTGACTTTTATACCTGTGCATATTGTTGTGCATCGTGTGTTCCAGGGATAATTTCAGAATTCTGTAATGTATCCTTTATTTAGTATTTTGTAGAAAACCCAGGCTCACAACATCACATGTCCTTAAACATACTTAATAGTTGGAACTTGTTTATATATATAACCATACTTCTATGTATGCCAAACTGTCCTTGCTTTACATACAGAGACAAAATTGGCATCTACTGGAGTAATCGACAGGCAGAATCAGCATCAACAAATAGTCCAGGGTCATACACAAAAAGGCAATAAGTAATCGGCAGATGTAATCCAATAGAGAAGGCAGAAATACAATCGGAAGCATGGTAAGTCGCCAATAATCCACAACAGTATAAAGCACTTAGAAACAAGGTGAGAGCCACGAGACTTAGCAAAGAACTAAGGTGCAGGAGAGAACTAATAAGGAACAGGTGTGTGTGATCAGAAGGACGGTGATGAGGAGTGTGTGATAGGCTGGATTTAAGCAGTCCATATGTGTGATAAGCTCATTTGCACTGTCCCTCGTTAGTATTATTTCATTGTGTCCCATGTTATATGCTCAGTCCTGTTATTTACAAGAAATAAATTTTGCATTTGCGTTTTGACTTTTCTTTCTGCAGATGCTAATTAGTTTTTTTTACTGTGCAAAGCTGAATTTGTGTTCTACATCATTTAATTGAGCATTGATTTTGATTCTATGCTCAGAAATGTTAATCTCATTTCTATTATTATAGAAAAAACCGAATCGAGATGCATCGATAATCGTTGCCCTCTAAATCGTAATCAAATCGAATCGCGAGGTGCCTAGAGATTCCCACCCCTAACTTTAATTAATTCAATTACAATTCAAGCAATCATGGGTTAAGAGCCTTGCTTAAGGACCCAACTGTAGCAGCTTTTGGCAGAGATGGGAGTTGAACCCTGGTCCAATCCCTTAAATGCTAGGCTACCACAGTACCTTCAGTGTTTGTGAAAAAGCTTCATTTTTGTTTCACCTGACTATAGAATATAAGTTATGTCTGTTTCCACTAGCATCTGGCCAACTAGTTTGTTCAGTTGTGGTTAGATGACTATTGTTTCTATTGGCACAATGTCTGAATAGTTTGCTCTGGCATGCAGGCATCTAATTATATATCTGGAGACATGGTGTATCAGACAAAATACAGTTTGTTTACATCTTATAATTGCCCTAGTAGTGCATTTATGGTAGAATGGTAGAATTTATTGGTGTTTATTGCCGCTGACTGATTTATGATTATGAACACACTTTTGGCTTTCTTTAGGTGTGTCCTTTTATATTCTTTGTGCTGTATTAGAGTTATATATATTGTACAGATGTAATAATGAATTATTAGTATGGATCACTAGTGTAATTTAATGTAGTATATACGTGTAAAGTGCATACATTTTTAAGAGAGATGAATGTGGTTTAGGATATTATTTACAATGGGCCAGTCAAGCTGGCCAGGCTGACCTGATAATGAATTTTCACTGACATATCTGGCAAGTCTGCACTCATGGGTACATTTCATATTATGCACTGTAAGCATTACTTGCATGTATATATAGTGCTCAGTGGGGACTAGCTGCCATGTGGAGGATGTGAACAATAGCCTGACATTCCTGTTTGTGTGTCTGACTGATAGCACCAGTCTTAATGGTGAATGGAGTTAGTAGGTCAGAGACTGCAGGCCACACTAGGTGACACAGAAAAAGAAGGTGAAATGTGGGGAACTGACATGTGAGCATCCCATGTATCATCTAACTGGGGAATGTTCCTGGATGGTGCTTCCCTGAGTTAAACCTATTCGTTTAAACAACAGCCAGTATGTCCCTAATAAAGTCCTCCCTGAGATTATTAATAATAAATAAACTGTCTAATAGTTTGTGATTCCATTCTCGTGTGTAACATGGCCAGGCTTTGCCTCTTACTTCCCTAGCTCATCGTGGACGCATTTGTTAATCTGAACGAACAATCATTCTGATGACAGCTGGTGATCAGTATTCTTTATCTGTGCTGTTTTTCTCTGCAAAACACAATTCTTAGTACTGCATTCTATCCCTAAAGAAATTGAACCTTGATTAAATATTAGCAATAAGAAACAGTGGCTAAATAAAGGGTTTCTATTGGTCAAGCTTGAACCAGTATTAGAAGAGTGAGTATGCCTGGACAGAAAACAAGGGACCTTTACAAGAACACCATTGTAGTCTTTTAAAACTAGTTAGCATGTAGCTCAACATAATCATAAGAATCATGTGTCATGTGAGATCTTGTCACCCTTGACATGAGTAGTTCCCCCAGGACCCCAACCTAAAGATGTTTTTATTAATTGCCGAGGGCATACAACACTATCTAAAGCTCCTGTCTAAAACTCAACAAAAAAACCCAACAAAACATAGCAAATCCTTACCCGAAGTCCAGAGAAGCCACATGCTTATGTGCTTATGCTTATGCTTAAGCCACGCTTATTTTTAGGACACTAAAGTGTAAAGTGGCATTTGTGAATGTAACTCTGTATTGCATTGCTTGACAAAAGTAATTCCATGCTCATGTGGTTATATCAGTAGCTGATGAAAGACAGTGCCATCTGAGGGATCGTGGTCAGGGGCATTCATTTTAGGCTTGCACCATTGTCATTTTTACACACTGATATTCCTCCATACTCCTTTGAATTGTTTAATTTTATTATGCACTGCAGATACATGCAAATCTCCTCCAATCTTCTCTGATGACCATTGTTTTTATACAACTCAATAATTTTCTCAAACATTTGTTGACTATCTGGAGATCCTCTTCCCATCTTTTCTCCTTAAAGATTTGGCATTTTGTGGCCTCCTTACTATACCTAAATTGGAATTTTTTTTTTGGAATGTGTTCCAGGCCTGAAATGCAGCAATGGATTTGAAATGAACAAATAACTTAAAATGAAGCTGACCAAACAAACAAGAAATATCTTGGGCTCATATTGTCTGAGATGAAATCAAAGTCAAACTAAATGTTAGATACATTGTAAATTATTGTAAATTTCCACTGTCCTTCAAGTACTGCAACAAACTGGCCAGTTAGCTAAAACAACAGAAAACAGAAATAAACAAAAATGTTTCTCTAAGTTGAATAAAGAAAAGTTAATTGGTGAATGAAATAGTCATACCAAATACACAGATTTGTGCCATATTCCTAGCATGAGGTGTTCACACTCTGTAATGAAGTGAGAAAATGGATCGCAGTCAGTCTGTTGGAGTCAGAGGTACAAGGTGCCAAATTTGCAATCTTAGCAGGTAGGGTGTGTATTGGTACTGACATGCTGGCACTAGGAATTGACTGAGCATGTGTATGACATATTGATTAAATGTAATTAAAGGAAATTAATCATTCTCATTTTTAAGAACTCACAGTTCTGTTGACACCACTGCAACTATGTACAGATAGCAGTATGTACTTGAGATTTTTGGATATATAAATAGTATATTGAATATTAGAATATTGGACATATTGAATATTAGAAAGTCTCTAAGTTTCTAATTTACTAAAACACATTAAAAATACAACATATTAACAATTATGACAATTATTGACATTATATAACTAGCAGAAGAGATCATTTTTTCAAACGTAAATGAGAAATTAAGGTTAAAGAGACAGCTTGCCTAAAACTAGAAGTGGAAGGGTAATCATACAATTTGTTTGTTTGTTTCAGATTACAGTATATGCTGTTTTCTCAAATCCATTACAAATTAATAATTACTTATTTTTAAAATGTAATGATTAGTGCTCATCACTCATAGAGTACAGAGAGTACCAAGTTACTCTGTAAAATCCATAATAATCTGTAAAAACTAGTAATTACAAGGACAAAAGACAATAGTGTTTTGAATACTTGAAAAAAATGAACAATTGTGTTCAAATTCAACTTGGTGCTTGTTGTTGCTGAGGCAGTTGCACAAATCTTGCCAGCAGATGTTGCTAATTAGTTTGGTGTTTCAAAACAAAATTGTATTTGGAGGCAGTTGGTTCAAATACCTTTGTTTCTTCCCAGGAAGCTATGCACAAAATACATAAACAGGCATTAGAAAATATTTTTTTGCAACTGCTTCTGGAGTAATCTATATTTGTAGTTCAGAAACACAAGTAGCTGCTTTTTTAATTAATCAGAAACTGAAATGATATTACAAAAATGTAAACTGTAATCTGTTATATTACGCTGATATGGGAAAAAATATTTGATTATTGTAACGCATTATTTTTCACCAAGTTACTCCTAACACAGGTCACAAATAATAATGTGACGAAAAATCATACCTAGCTGATATTAATGGTAACAAGCACAGTGTTTCCTGCATTCCTGTGTTTCCCCTCTTTTTAAATTATATTTGAACCTTACAAATACAAGATTGTGTTATCCAAGGGGAGGATACAATTGCAGTTTGTGTTATTAAGAATGATTATTTTTTATTTAACATAGCTATTAGCATCAAAGACCATTTCAGTGACAAGCTTACCCTGACACCAGTCACATGTAAACTCCAATTTAACATAATCAAATAACCTAATGTATGTGTTTGAACTATGGGAGAAATACGAGTACCCCGAGTAAACCCACATGGACAGGACATGCAGACTCCAGACAGAAAGGAGCTAACCTGTTTCACCTGGGACCAAATGTAGGACCTTCTTTCTGTGAGGTGACAGTGACCTTGCCGCCCTATTAACATTTCCTCAGCATGTCCAATTTTAAGACTTCTAATAGTGGCAAATTACCGTTATTTACAGTTATTTGTATTAATGAAGGTATTCTCTTAGTGATAAATAGAGGTGTTCAAAATATTGAAATTGTTGTTTATAGGAATTGCACGCAGTGTACCTTACTGAAGTGGTAGATAAAGATTAGCTTGAAAACATTTAGTATTTGCAAGCAGTATTACTTTTAAAAAATTGCTTTAAAAATGTTTTACCTTCTAATAAATGAGCAATGCACAGTTTTTCACCTGCCAGTTGATTAACTTCAAGTCATATAATGTGTAACATCTGTGACCCTTAGTTATGCTCCAAATAACAGCCTGTCATTCACTGGAAAATTAGCTTGTGCATATGGATACATGCACAGGACCCCATGGACCTTATATCAGTAGATCAGTATTGAGAGCGAGTGAGGCATAGAGTAACTTATCTAGGTTGCCCTTAAATGCCACTTTGTTGTTCTGTTGAGGAAATCTGCTTTTATCTAGTCAAATATCAAAAGGGAAACAATTGCATTATCACAGGCGTCATACCTTTTCATGCAAACACAACATGAACACGAACATCAAGCCTTGTACCTGTGATTCAATCTAGTTTTCAGGTAAACTTGATCACGTCACATATGGGCCAACATAAAGGTAACACTAAACAGATTTTATTTCTTGGTTAATGCAGTGGAAGTTTCCACAGTGGGCTGGATTGGACTGAAGTCGCAGTTTTATGACTGTTTGATCGAATTAGGTCTTAGGCTTTAGATATTCTAAAACTGCAGTATGTGCGTCAGAGCTGTGCAAGAAAGCTGCAGCTTTACAGCCCATCTCCTTGAGAGAGAGAGAGAGAGAGAGAGAGAGAGAGAGAGAGAGATTAAAGCATTTTATAACGTATGCCATTCATATCATATTCTGTTTTAATCCCTCTCCCCCATGTTCATGAGGTTTCTACTCACAGGTTTCTACTCACTTGTATTATTATGTAAATGTCAACAGGTCAAAGCAAACCATTATACCTGACAAACATTTAAGGGTGCTTGGGCGGTACCGTGGTGTTATACTGCTGCCCACCACCGCCTTCTGGTTGGGTTGAGCATCACATGCAAACAAGAGGAATCCAGTAAGGGAATCCTGCCAGGTCTGCAGTGTTGTACTGTCCAGGGCAGGATTATGCCTGTGTTCTCTGTGGTTAAGCACTGGAGTCCTAGTGGCCCAGTCCAGGAAAAAGCAGGATGAAAATGGTAAAATACATTTCCCATTTAAATCTTGATAGACACTGGACCATGAACACTGCGGTTAGAAAGTCCAGCAGTTTACGAGAGACTTAGCAGTTTACCTTGCCAGAGCTTGGAGCAGCAAGCTGCAGTATGATGAAATGTCTTAGACAGGTATCAGTTTGAAAGTTTGCAAACTCAAGGGCATTTTCAGACAGTTTATTACAAGGTTGATATCAGAGATGATGGGGAAGAGTAGTTTTAATCCTGTTAGTATACGGTCTCAGTAGTATGCCTTGTTACATCATCTTCTCTCTGCCTGAATAATTTCTACAGTGAATAATTATCAGTCTTATTTTACATTTTAATTACAGGTAAATACAAAAAGGGCAGTAGGGCAGAGTGGCATGGTGACTGAGGTGTTGCTGCAGAACTCCATTTTCCTCAGTAATTCATCTCTGTTTATCGCATCTGTATTGTTTGCAAGTTCTTCATGTTTCGAGCTGTAATGTAGTTGAAATATTTAGCAGTAAGAACCAGCAGCAGGACAACAGCAGTTTCTTAGATTCTGGGTTCAAACCGAGGACTAGGCTTGTAACAAGAAGGTCTGGATTTTGTTCAAATCCCGTATGACCCTTAATTATTATGATTATGATTATGATTATTATTGTGACATTTCTGTAGATGAATGAAAGTGAACGAAATATACTTTATTGTTAGTACTTCAAGGCTCAGAATTCCCTGATGGGGAGTTTACTATGTTCTTCCCTTTCCTCTTTGGTCATAACATCTGGCCGCATCCATTCAGGAACTAAATGCATCTTTCTATACTGCACCCAAGTTAATGAGTGTTTTCAGGTGTACAGGTGTATTCGTACCATGCACCAGTATTTGCAGTGCTTTGGATCCTCCTTCGTATGATTATCTCGAGGAGAAACTCTTCACTACATATGAATCATGTTGCAGCCTTATCTATTGTATTACAATGAACTAAAGTTTATGTATATACACTTTTAAATTCTTTATTCCTAATAGGTACTTTTATTATTATTTATTAATTTTAATTTATTTTAGTACAACATTTATTATTGATACTTTTTGCTATGTTTATTAAATACAAATGTTAATTAATTTCTAATCTGTTTCTAAATTTATAGAGATTTATCAAGGCAAAATATAAAAAAAATAAATGTTTAATGCTGCACAAGAGCTGATTTATATGAGTAATTATGAGTTACAACAGTTTCTTTTATTTTACAGTTGTAAAATTTGACCACTGATCTGGACTGTCAGTTCACCGTGACTGAATAGGCCACCATGAGCCAGGAGGGGCAGGGTGACCCCCTCCATGCAGATATCCTACCTCCACACACACCTCCTACTGAGTCCCAAGAAGAGCCATCCCACCCTGCGAGTAAAAGTGACTTAAAGGAGAATAGATCCGGTGAGGATGTTGAGGAAAACACGGACAGAGGAAAATCAGAAAGCATTTTATTGGATGCAAAGTTAGAAGAGGAGAGAAATGGAGACACATGGACTAATGGAGAGAAAAAAGAAAATGGAACAAAAGAAGAAGGGGAAATCACAAGTACCTCAAACTCTGAGTTTGAGGGTCACGACATCCCTCCACCTTCATCAGAGGACTCAGCAGAGACACAGCATACTGTGAGGTCAGTAACCCACAATTGTTATCATACCAACATGTCAGCATTAATTCACACAATTCATCTAATTGTAAATTGTAAAAAAAATATTGCATGGACATGCAGTTGGCATAAGAAAAGCAGGTCATGTGTCAGTTTATATGTCTATCATTCCTTTGACATAATGATTACCGCAACTAATTAATGCAACAACTATCCTTAACCCTGACTTTGAACTAATTTGGTTTTGCAAAAGTAAGTTGTAGTTTCTGTAAAAAAAGAAATAATCAGCAACAACTCAGATTTCCTCTTGGGGACCATGGAAATGTCAGATTTACTATATATAAATGCCCATAAATGCCAATATTTCACAGTATTTTATTATTCGAGGGGTTGGGAGGAAACTTTCTAAACCCAACTTTTACATTAGGTTCAGAGCTAGATTAGGAAAAAAAAATTAATTATGCATTTAATGAAAATGAGCAAATCTTGGTCTACTGACGGCATACTATGTGACCTACAAAGTAAGTACGATTAATAAAGTGAACATTAATACATTGCAATGTTTCAAGACAATGGCTTCGCCCTAAAAGAAAATCTAGTATACTAACAGTAAATTAAAGATGTGCTACAGTCAGTACAGGTGCCGTTTACTTCACTTAACAGCTCACTATCTTACCAGTGGTGTTCTTACTAAGTTGTTAGTTCACACTCGGACTAGAGACTATTCTAACTTGGTTGATGTGCTTAGAGACTGTTTTGTGCAAGTGTAACTCATGTGTGTGTATGAAGCTGTAAATAGTATTTGTAAGTCTGTGCCTATCCTATTGTAGCTGCTATCTATATATTCTTTCTGACCTTAAATATATAATGTGTTTTACATTTACTCTGATTCTGATTGATTCTGATCTCTGTTACATCTGACTGATCTCTCGTTGTGTTCGTAATACTGTCTATAAAGGCATTTTTGGCAACTGTCAAACAGAAGTATAAAGTGCATCATCCCTTCATTTCAATTGGTACAACTTTCCCCCTGTCAGGGGAAATAACATTACTGTATTTTCTATAAATACTCTGAGTTTAAATAAATTATAAATTATTTAGCATGTGTATAAAATTTTAGTAGTGTCTCTGACGTACCATTTGCCCACAATTTGTATTTTGTGAAAATACACTTTCTATTCATATTACAGTAGGCCAGAAAAACCATGTGACAAAGACTCTGTGGTAAACGTCTTTTTTGAATGTAGAGTGGATGTTTAGCAACACATTGCTATATGTATAAACCGTAGCGAAAAAATTAATATGTAAATCAGTAAAAGCAGTTTTATCTTTGTGGAGATATTAAGGAGCCCAACAGAAGGCAATGGATATTTTATTATGGGATATGTCAGTTTGAAATATCCCTTAATTTCTGTGAGCACTATATTATGTGAATAGTAAGATAGTCTTACCCTCAGACTATAGTAATATGTCTGTGGGTGTGGGGTGTAAGCTCTGTGAGAGGAAACCGGAAGAAGATATTTTAGGTCTGAATGGCAGGGGAGCTGTCCTGAATGAGACTCTGCTGGGATTTTGCTGCTCTTGATACATGACTGTGACAGCAATGCTAAAGATAGGAGATTCACACACTTCATCTTGCTTTGCAGTCTGCTGCCTTGTGATGGCTTGCCAATGCATTATATGCTTTTTATAGTCTACACAGTCTTTCATGCATTTTGTGTAATTTTAAGAAGCTGCATAAGTTAAGTGGATTGTGGTATGCCGTATACTGAATATGTGTTTGTGAATGCAGGTTGGAGAACGGCACTGAAGAAGACAGTGAAGGACACGAGGACGATAAAGACTTCTATTACGAAGAAGGACAAGGGAATCTGGACAAATTCAGCTCCACATTCGAGCTCTCTGTGGAAGTGGCAGATGCTGAGGTAGAAGAAGAAGAGGAAGAGGCACAAAACCAGGACAGCTTTAGCTCAGCATTCGAGCGCATCGTTGAGCAGGTTGGTGAGTCCAGTGTGCTTGAGGAAGAAGAGGAGGCCGGCGAAGAAGAACGCCATCGAACAAGGGACAGCCAGGACGGCTTCAGCTCCACGTTTGAGCGTATTGTGGAGTCAGAACTGCTTAGGGGTGGGACCTGTTACAGCAGCCTGGACTCACTGGATGTGCTGTCTCTGACGGATGAGACAGACAGCTGTGTGAGCTTTGAGGCACCGCTCACACCACTTATCCAACAAAGGGCGTTGGCAGGGCCTGAGCCAGCAGAGCTGGAGCTGGAGACTGTGCAGGAGGGCACTGAGGCCCAGGAGGGGGAAGAGGACGGGGATGGAGTTGGATCAGATCCCCTTCATACCTACATCCCGGGTAGCAGGTCTGAAAATGTGCTGAGCCAGCCAGCACAGTGGTGCATTCCCAATGGATTCCACAGTGATCTGGCAGGAGACGGAGAAAGACCAGCAATCCTGCCCAGCTCTGCTAGGTAAGAACGGCATGTAAAAATGCCATTTCTAACATGTAAGAATTATTTCCATTCCCATAGTTTCAAACAACTGTGACACTAAGTAACATATCCACACCGACTGGACATGATTGTAATAGAATACCATGTCAAGGCACTTTTGTAGCTTCAGTGTGATAATTTTATATATTGGTAGTTTGTGTATGGTAGATTATGTATTGGTGCTGTACAGGGACCCCTGCTGCCTCTGCAATGAACTGGTGTAAGAACATGTGTTCTGGTTTTTTATTACGGGGGTAGTTGCCAAGTCTATTATGAGATCAACAGAATAGGGAAATTTAGAAAATCCATGAGGACATAATCAACAGTAGGTACCTAGACAGACCATGGGGTAGTTAATAAAGATGCTAAAAAACAGGAATACGGTACATACGTTAGCACCCAACCACTTCTGAACTTGTCAAATTCAGTTTGTGATGAGTCGTGATGTGCAACTCCTTCCAGAAGAACCATAAGAGCATGAGTCCATCTCACAATAACTCTCATTCAGTGCAGATCATTTCAGATGTGTTTGTCCTTTTTTTTTGTTACCTCTACTGTACTGGGTTTGTAGTGCAAATAGATCACCATAAGTCCTAAGAAGGTTTATGATAATAGCCAACCAAAAGTAAAGAGAGAGAATAAAGACCCAGCTATATTAAACTTGATTTATGGTACATTCATCCTATGAAAAACTTGGAATGAGTTGGAATGTAACTCCAATCAGTCATACATACAAACTCTTATACAGTATAGTTTTTCTGAGGGTTTGGAAATGAATTCAATTGACCAAATTCCTTTTTGGAAAATTTGATACTGATTATTTCCAGCTTTAGATGACACTTCTGGAACTGAGATACCACTGTATAAGAAAAAACTAAGAAGCACAAATAAATAAGTGTTGTAAATCGTCGTTAGTTTGTAGTTATGTCAAAGGAATGACTACTGGAATCCAAAATGCTGCCATGTGTTTAGAGGTGACTCCTGCCCCATTGGTGGAGTTTGTACCTATACTGAAACTTGACCATTTTGACCAGCAGATGGCAGAGTCCAGTCACTGACCATTCATTTCTGCAAATCTATGAAATGTTAGGCGCTTTTTAAATGTCTTGATAGGAATCTCCTGAAAATGTCCAGGCACATCCGGAGCTCCTGAAGTTCCACCTAGAATTTGCTTCTCCTTGTCATGTCGTTCGTGTCACAGAATGGATTAAACATAGGGCACATATTTCCACTTTGGAAAAATGCAGCTGCACAAGAAAACATATTGTAGTCCAACATTAGTGGACTTTATGCTCTTTCCTGCTGCTTCAGGCCTGCTGAGTCTGGTATGGAAGCTACAGCTGGCTTTGCTCTAACTGAATCTGACTCAGAGCCAATATTTGTGTGGAAAGAATTCTACTGTTATGAGACGGTGGTGCGTATTAAACCAGAGCCCTGTGCTGCAGCAGATATCTCAGAAAGCTTATTTTCTCCGAAATCTGTCTTAGGTGATACACTTCTCTCTATGTAGCTCTCTCTTTCTCTCGCTTCCTCTTCAATTTGAGTGTCTGGCTTTCTCTTCCCCTCTGTCTGTTCAGCAGCCTGAAATGCTAAGCAGCAGATGTTGCAGTTTCTTTCTCTCCCTAAAGGACTAGCCACTTCCTGGCCCCCTGTGTTGGAGTGAATGAAGTATTGTTTTGGGGAGAGTGACATCATCACCCTTGGCTTTCCTCTTGCACAACAGGAGTGCTGCTCTAAATTTCACTCATATTGCTCAGCCCAAACTGCTGCAAGCCTCATCGTTGTATTAACCTTCATTGCTCCACTTGAGATCATATTCTATGTACAAGGCTATAATACCACATTTACATGGTATTAATTATCTCCTAGAGAGAACATACAGCAGGAAGACTAAACATTAACGTCCTTTTATTGACATGTAGCTAATATGTAGCTAAGATCATTTTCCTGTGGTCTATTTGCGTGGTCATTGATGATAATAATTATCAGCCTTTTGATGCATTTGTGTGACACATTGACTATATTCTTAATAGAAGCAAAGAGGTCTGATCCATCCAAAGGCGTTACTTTTATTTTCTTGTTTCTGTAGCATACATGATTTGGGAAATTATTCAGGCATTTTTGATCCAGTATATCTGGTACAAGCCCATGGCTCATAATTCTCATTACAATGACAAGCTACCAGTAGATTGAGCATCAACAGACATTCAGGTCTATAGTTTCTCAATTTTTGTTTTAATTGCCAATAATACTGCAAAGCAGAATTTCATTTCATAATATGTTGGCCCTGGTTTACTCCGGGTGCCCCAGTTTCCTCCCACAATTCAAAGATATGCATGTTAGGTTAATTGGTGTTTCCAAGTGTCCTTTGTTTGTAAGTTTGTGTGTGAATGTGACTATATATGTGAGTATATGTGCCATGAAATTAAAACAAAATACGAAATAAAAATCAGCTGGCCACATCAACATCCAATCAATGCTGCATATCCACGTGCAGAGGTGGGAGTTATAGCTTAATATTCCATCCTTCATGTGTGTGTGTGTGTGTGTGTGTGTGTGTGTGTGTGTGTGTGTGTGTGTGTGTGTGTGTGTGTGTGTTTGACTGCTTTACTGGTCATGTGTTGGACTACAGACTGTTTTAACCTGACATGCTTGACATGCTTAGAACCTTTTTTGTGCAAGCTACTTGTTTCTGAGTATGACTATACTATACTACTATTACTACTTGTTTGCAAAATGCTGTAAATGGCATTTGTAAGTGTATGTGCCTGCCATATTGTAAGTATGTGTATGTATTCTCTATAACCTATAACTATGTAGCTGGTTCACATTCAATCACTGAGGCTTTGTTTCATCTGTTGGATCTTTCATGGTGTTCGTGATATGGTCTGTTCATGCATTTTTGGCTTCCGTCAAACAGAAGTAGCAGGTCCAACATACCATCCTCTTAAAGGATCCTAACATTACATTACTGTATGTTCTACAATTATTGTGTATGACCATGAATTAAAAACATGTGTTTAAAAGTTCAGAGAACACAAGCACCCACAGTAAATCAGAAGAGAGGAGGATGCTTCAACTGGGATCAAACCCAGGACCTTCTTTTTGCGAGGTGATAGTACTACCTACCAAGCCACATGATTCATATAAAAAACCACAACGTATACCATCAATTATTAAGCATATTTTTGTAAGATTTAAGATCATGTTTATGATCAATAAGATTATGACATACTGACATGTTCTGGGTCTCTTCAGATCAGATTGCAAAATCTCAGACTTTGCTTAAAAGCTTTAAATTAAAGAGTCTTTCAGTTCCTTGCGTATATCGACTGTTTATCAACTCTTTCAAAGTGAATTTTTACAGTGTTTGTGCTTGTGTGTTTACTTCAGCCTGTCTGTGCTCACATCTGGGTTTAAATGCCATGATGTCCCATTGAAAACGTCTTTCATTGGGATCTATCGGAGTGTTTTCAAAGGCTTTACACTTTACACACAAAACTCTACACTTTATTTTGCTTAAAGTGCAGTCGATGTCTGAGTTTACGTTTAATTAAAATGTGCAACGTGCAACTTACACAAGCCCTCTAGACTATATTTAGGACAGGTTGTTTGCTGTGCTTTTTTTCTGCTTGCATGTGCAATTCAGTTGTGGGTGTCATGCTTCATCTGCATCTCGTATCTATTTAGTGGTTTGTTCAGACACCCAGACTCCCTGCCCTTCTTTCATCTCCTATTTTCTTCTCTCATCAATCTTCATTATCTTCATGCCCTGCTCCTTTATACCACAAAGTTGGTATTTAAACCAGGAAATTTATACAAATCATTTTGCATAATAACTGACCATTACTAGTATGCAGTTAGCTGTCAAATAACAAACCCACACTGGCTCTTTAAAAGACAAACTACTGGGTTATATTAGGGGTATTTCTAAACTACTTATCACACTGAGGCACACAGAACTTTAGAGGGGCACAGGTGTAACCAAAAAAACTTTTAAATAATAAGCCATTAAACACTAAATAGATTAAGTGTTTTAACATGGAAATAGACATTACTCTCCCATGAATGAGAAAATGAACAGAAAAAACACTAAGGATTTATTCTTTATTCTTTATTACTATGTAACTGGTGCATTTGCTAATAAATGTGCAGTAATCTGTACTGTACTTTTGTAGGTTATGCAGTTATAAGTGTATAGCCAAAATACATAACTATGAGCTCTCATTACCTTGTCTGTGGCATGGCTGCCTTTCTTTTAAATGTTTGCGGATGTCCATTACTACATGCAAAAACTAAAAGTTGTTTTGATGCTCAAGCTTTTGGACAAATTCTGGGGCATTATTTGAAATATAGCTACTGCTGTGACATTGCATGGCCTGTAGTTAACTTTTAACTACCATAATTTTAGTGGCACAGCATTTTAAAGTGGGTATGAAGAATAGAAGGGCTGACAGGGCTTACAAAGAATGGTGAGAAAAAGAAAAAATATCAAGTGAATGGCATTTCTTTGGATGTACCACTCTCAATGTTGCTGCTCACAGTAGCAAACTTGCACAGTACAGATAATTACAGAGTCAAAGATATTTCGCTACTTGAGAAAACACTAATCCAAATAGTAATTGATTTTCATTTAAAGTTCCAATCTTTTTAACAAACATCACTAATTAACCAATGGATTATCAATGCCAAGTCTCATACATTCATACAAGTCTGAGTTTCAAGTCTAGTCTCATTTAAGGACACTTAATTCTTCTTCAGACTTGAAACATCTAATTTTTTGGGAATTATGGAAATTTAAAAAATCAAAAAAGTGTATAAACTAAGTGCATAGTACTACACTGCTCATAAAAATGAGAGAATATTTTTTAAATGAGGTGATTAAAAAGAAGTATTTGATTTTATTGCATTAAACAAGATAATCCGAAAACCAAAGAAATGGCAAAGAAAGTTGTTTAACTATGCGATTGAGATGTAAACTTAATTATGGTGATTAAGCAGCAAGTGACATATTAATGGGGTGAACAGAAACATGTCAAACTGGACAAGAGTGCCACTCATTGACTGTTCAATATGGTGTATGGTCACTCCAGACTGTCAAAAGACACTGACAGCGATAGAACATTGAAAGGATCAGATTTTCCATCAGTTCTCTTCATATTCATTTTTAAATATCCCCTAATTTTTGCAAGCAGTATATAGAAAAACAAACAACAAGGTTGTGTGAAAATCCACAATAACTCAAAGTGTAATTTAATTGATGAAGATTTATTTGTCCCCATGAATTTACTGAAGGTACTGTGGTTTCCTCCCACAGTATTATGACATGCGTTCGATTCATTTATTACCCCAGTCACAGGGGTAAATAAGTTAGTTGAATACTCCTGCCTCCATTGTTAGTCATGTGTGGCTAATGATCATTCTAGGTAACTTGGTTATTAAAGCTAACATTAATAATAAAGATGTGACACGCTGGAGGAAAAATAAATGTCCCAGTAGCTGATGTGAATTACTGATGGTTCCATATTTATATGCCCCCCCCCCCCCCCAAAACAGGTACCAATCTCTGAAATGAATAAGATTACTTGCATCTCTTGTATTTCAAATACCTTGATCTGTGTTTTTACATTTCTTACATATTTAGGTCACACTGTTTAACCCCAAATATATGTTATTAATTGTTCTTCACCCATCTTTACCAAGAGTATCTTTACCAATATTTCTGGAGTTGAATGTACAACCCCAATTTCAATGAAGGGACGTTGTGCAAAACATAAATAAAAACAGAATATGAGGCTTTGCAAATACGTTTCAACCCATATTCCATTGAATACACTACAAATATAAGATAGTTAATGTTCAAATGGATTTTGATTTGATGTCTGCAACACGTTCCAAAAGAGTTGAGACGGGGGCATGCTTACCACTGTGTTACATAACCTTTCCTTTTAACAACACTCACTAAGTCTCACTCAGTCTGGGATCTGAGGACACTAATTGTTAAAGCTTTGTAGGTGGAATTCTTTCCCATTCTTGCTTGTTGTACAACGTCAGTTAATCAGCAGTCCGGGGTCTCTGTTGTTGTATTCTGCACTTCATAATGCGCCCCATGTTTTCAATGGGAGACAGGTCTGGACTGCAGGCAGGCCAGTCTACTACCCACACTCTTTTACTATGAAGCCACGCTGTTGTAACACGCATACAGAATGTGGCTTGGCATTGTCTTGCTGAAAAAAGCAGGGACGTCCATGAAAAAGACGTTGCTTGGATGGTAGCAAATGTTGCTCCAAAACCTGTATGCACCTTTCAGCATTAATGATGCCTTCACAGATGAGTGCAAGTTACCCATGCCATCAGAGATGCTTGCTTATGAACTTTACGTTGATAATAATCTGGACAGTCCATTTCCTCTTTGGCCTGGAGGACACAACGTCCACGATTTCCAAAAACATTTTGAAAAGTGGACTTGTCAGACCACAGGACACTTTTCCAGTTTTGTGTCAGTCCATCTCAGATGAGCTCGAGCCCAGAGAAACCGGGGGCTTTTCTGTGTGTTGTTGACTTTTTGCTTATGCAGTTGTCCACAAAGTGACAAACCTTGCCCCATCCTTGCTTGTGAATGGTTTAGCCTTTATACTTCCTTTATACCCAATCATGACATTCACCTGCCAAATGTTCCAAACAAATGTTTTTTGAGCAACTTTCCCAGCCTTTTGTTGCCTCTGTCCCAACTGTTTTGGAGCATGTTGCAGGCATCAAATTTCAGATATTTATCCATTTTAACATCTTGTTTTTGTTGTGTATTCAATTGAATGTAAGTTGAAAAGGATTTGCAAATCATTGTATTCTGTTTTTATTCATGTTTTACACGATGTCCCAACTTCATTGGAATTGGGGTTTTATGTGTGTGTGTGTGTGTGTGTGTGTGTGTGTGTGTGTGGGTGTGTGTGTGTGTGTGTGTGTTTCTACGCATGTATGGATCGCCGCTGCTGCATTCCCTGCTGTTAAATCCTCCAGTTTTGAGTCAGCCTGTGTGCTGGGTTTATACTCAGTCTAATAATAGCTCCACTCTGTCTGTGTCAGACACATCATTACAGTGATGCACAGTGGAGCGGCTCTCTGGCAACAGAGCCAGAGATCCAGGCATCTCACTTTGTGTGTTGTACAGGGATGATAAAAGCCCACAAACTCTGGATCGACACAGTATGGCAGAAAAACTGTAATCCCATGCCAGGATCTTTCAAACATTGGCCGACTGTTATCTGTTTATTTATTGTCACCCATATACACAATTCAAATTCTAACATTATCTGTATTAAAGATCAGAGATAAGTGTGGTTTATTTTGCTGATTTAAAATAAAAATCACATGGATGCCACTGATGTTTATTTATTTAATCACAGTTTTCTTTATTACCATTCCATAATGCTCAGGTAGCACCAATATGCTAACTCACTACCACAGGGACCAAGATTCCAGTAATGGTTTATCTTTAATTCCAGTTGATAACTGTAACAGTTATCCAGCTCCGTCATTTGCTAGCATACCATCCGGTTTACACCTATGCATGCTTCTTCTGTTCTCCGCACATAGGTACCAGAACTCCCAGGATCCTGACCCTGAACCATAAAAAGCTCATTTAAAACACAAAAGGAAAAGTCTCATGAATTTCCTGGACATAACAAACCTTAAAAATTTGTTTGTAGTTACTACTATTTGGACCTGTTCTGCTGTAAGTTTCCAACAGGAGAGAGTCAGATGTTCTCATGAAGCCAGAACTCTTCTGGTCACAGCCAGAGGTCTCCTGGTGTTTCATGGTTGCATTAATCCATTACGTTTACAAGTAAACAACCTCACAACATCACATATCGTCCACCATATCTAAGACTAAGCATGCATTTGGTTCCTTTCTGTGTACTGTAAACACCCAACTTTTTACTCCAAACCCACGCTAACTGTTCATTTAAAAAAAGCTCTATAATTGTAGTCAGGATGCCTAGTTTCATTAACAGTTCCATTGAAATTGTGAAAAGAAATTCTGGAGCTTATTCTTGATTAAGAATTATTTTTTTGCCATATCAGTACTTAACTGAGAGAAATGTGTTACAGTGCAGCTCAAATACACAACATTCACAGAATACAAATTAAAATAATGTACACCATTATGGTAATGGAGGTTAATGTAGTATTCTAATGGTTGAATGGTACATACTTATGTTTATATTTATAAATAAATGTTGTAGCACACCTTTCAGATTGTATGTTGACATGCAGTTGATGTGTAGATTTGGAGACAATAGAATACTGGTGACATTTGAAGATGTTTTAGCCTCAACG